>PVLC010021371.1:0-28078 GCA_004027655.1 Graphiurus murinus
TTTATTAATAAGTGAGGCCAATTAGAGAATCTTGAATTTATGGGGTAGGGAGCAACAAAAAGTAAACATGTGTTGTAATTCGCACATGTGTTCCACTTTTCTTTCCACTTGTCATTTGCTCCGTTTCTTTTTTGATTTTCTGTTTCCCTATGACTTTGCCTCAGCATTCCCATTGTCTTTGTGTTCCAAGCTGCAAATACTCACAGAAAGCACTGGAGTTCCTGCTGTCATGACTGACATTACCTTGAATCTCTCCCGACGTACCTGGCAGTTTGGCAGTGTGAGGGTCATTGGTAGAATGTTTTATCTAAGCAGGCCGACCACATTTTAAGTTCCGTGGTTCACAAGCCCCAATTAAGAATACATGTTGGATAGTTGTGTACTATACCACAAAAACAAGTATCATCTGGCTGAGGCATGTATTTCTCTTTATGGTTTCCATGTGACAAAATGCATTGTTTCTCCAAAGTGAATTAACCAGTCTAGACATCTTATCAAATGTCAATGCAAGTATGGATCTTCCATGCACAGGTCTCAGGAGACCAGGCCTTGGTGGCAATACTGCTCTTTCATAGTCAGATCAATACAGTCACACATATTTTTCTTTCACTTTGCTAACAGAAAATGTTATGAGAACACAGAATTTCTTTTTGTTTTCTAAGCAGGAAGTAACATATGACCAGAACTCAAGAGGGGGGGAAAAAAGTTAGCTGATGAATAAAATACTCAAGAAGTTGGGAAGAAAGTATATATTTTTATTACCCACAAAGCCACGATGAGGGTTATTATCATGAGATAATCATTCCTCTGGAGCAAGACAAGACAGGGGACACAGCTGAGTGCCATCATGCCCATGGGAGGTGATTAGCTCATGATAACAGCATCCCCTGGACTCATTGCTATTATAAAATGTCTATATCCCCCCCATTTTCTATATATAAATAAATGATTTTGGCGGACAGATTCAATTCCCACAAACTGCAAGTTTGCATTAAAATGCTTCAGCTGTGAGATTCACAGATATTAATCTACCCTTTTGGAATGTTGAACAGTCAATCAGAATCCCTCTTCGTCTCAAGCTGTTTTATGATATTATTACAATGTATTTTGTGGCGGAATGGCGGGTAAAGCAAGTTTCAGAGAAATAGGCTTGTTTGGGCTCGATTTAGTTGCTTGAGGGAAACCTCTACATAAAATGACTCTGCCGCTCACTAAGGCATCCCGACTTTCTCATTATTTTTTTTTTTTTCCTGCCTGACTCAATTTCTTTGCTGCATTTTAAAAGTCTGAAGTTCATTCCTCTAACTAGTTTAATAAAAGAAGATTTCTCATTTTATATTTCAGAATCAACAGAGAAAAATACTGCCCTGGTTAGAGTGAAGTGAGAAAAATAATAGCTCAGAATTTAAGATTTTAAAATTTAACTTTGAAGTAAGATTGATTTTTGGATTTTGGAATAAATGGGAAGCTTTTGATACAATAACCAATTGGTGATTTTGCTGTATTATGAATTTAAGTGAAGTTTTTGAGAATAGCACAATTAATTTATGAAAATTTAAAAGTCAATGCCATTTCAATATGTTAAAGAACACTGAGATATTGACTGGGGTGCAATCATGACCTTGATTGTACTTATGAAAAGCAGAAAAGTAAATTAAATTATTATAGAATCTTAAGGCAAAATTTTCTATCTTAAAAAATTGTGGCATACACGTTAATATAATAAATTATTTTGCATAAATAAGTATCTAAAAATAAAGGAGGATAAAGAAAATTCTTCCTTGTCTCCCAAAATATTTTATTACTTTGAGAAGGCAATCTCTTTCTCATTCCATGTCTTCTTTACTCTGAATTGCTGAAAGCACACAGGCAGTCATCATTTGAATAGGTAATGTCTTTAACTAAGAGGAACAAAATTCGCTGTTTATCCTCCTCTTCCTCTCTACCAATGTTACTTTTAGAGTGCTAATGGGGGAAAAATAACTACTTTTATACCACATCAGGCCATAATTTTCTCCAGAAAATGGAGAGAGTTATCTACAAACTTTTACAAACATTTAACAAAAATACTAATTCAGTTATCAACTTGGTATCATAAAATAGATATAAATAGCTAGTATCATTATATGCATGGTTTATATTATGAATACTATTCTATGTGTTATGAGATGTTAGATGTGCATCTTTTTGTTAAAAATTCTTATCATAAAATTCTGGATTGTGTAATTCTGAAAAGAAAATTCACTCTTAGAAGTTCAGTTACATGTCTGAACTTGAGAAGGCTATAGTAGTCAGTTATTCAACTACGCATTATGTGCTGAAATTAGCTTGTGGGTATAATTAACATCTATAATTAGTTCATTTTATATAAGAAGATTTTCCTTCATAATCATAATGGGCCTGAACCTCTCAGCTAAAAGCCTTTAGAACAAAACTGGGGTTTCCCGAAGGAAGTAGGAGTTCTGCAGCATCAGCTCCTGCCTGAGTTTCCAGCCTCCCCTTCCTAACACATTGGCCCAGGATTGTGATCTTGGGTATCATATCCCTCAAAAATAAGGTAGGAATGTAAGCCAATTCCTTGTAAAAAAAAATTATATGCATGACATAAATATATAAACATATGTAGAATATATAAAAATGTGTATCTATCTAGATATGTATAGAGAGATATAGATAGATAGATAGATAGATAGATAGATAGATAGATAGATAGATCGTCTTTACCCTGAATTGCTGTAAACACATGAGTCATCATTTGATTAGGTAGGATCTTTAAGAAAAACAAAATTTGCTTTTTATGTACACACATACACACATACATATATACACACACACACACAACCACATCACTATTTCTGCTTACCTGATGGAAACCTGACTGACACACCTATCAAAGTGGAGCGCCTAGATTTTATCTACTCCAAGTTATTCTCGCATTTTGACTGATTTCATACAGCAGCATAGGACAAGAATGGATCTTATTGAGGTTAGAAGAGGTATAATGTTACCCCCAAATCTCAAAAATATTTGCTAAAACACTAAATGAAGACATACAAAAGTGAGTGACTTTACAGTGAATAACAACAGGAGAGATTTTTATTAGAAGAAATGAGGAAAAGAAACCATCTGTGCATATGGAGGAAACTATTAAGACAAAACTTTCTAGCCAAAGAGGTTTTCTCTTCATAGTCAATTTACATAGATGTATGCTTCTCCTCTGTGTGTCAAGAATTGAACTAGACTTTATGGACATTTTTTTTATCAAGAGATTAAGAAAAAGACAAACTATATCTTTAAAATGATGTGATAATCACTACATTCAATGAATTCATGAAGTCATAAAGGGGAGATGAATCAAACTTTTGATGATTATTATTATTTGGTGTGTTACTGGGAATTGAACCTAGAGACATTCTACCTCTGAGCCACACCCAAAGCCCTTTATATTTTTAATTGGAAACAGGATACGTTGCTGATGGTCTCACTAAGTTTGTGAGGCTGTAGTACTCCTGTCTCAGTCTCCCAAGTCCTGGGACTCCAGATGTGTGCCACCATCCCTGGTCAAGAGTATTCTTGATGGCTTGATAAAGAGGGAGAAAATTAAGCTGGGGCATAAAATATAAAGAACACTCAGGGGAAGTCAGGGATATTTTTTAATAGAAGGTAGAAGTGTAATGTTTAACTAGTGAACACTATAGTATGATGTAGAAAATATGAGGAGTTGGAATTGCTAGATCATGGTAGCCAAGAAGATTTGTGGCAAAAGTTGTATCACAAAGAGCCTTGTTTTGTGGGCTGGAATGTGTTTTATTAGTCAACAAGGAGCTAGGGAACTGTGGAGCTGACAGTCAGCTTAGAGTCTTAGACATATCATTGAAGCAACAGAGTGGAGATTGTCCTGGAGGGAGCTGGGACAGAATTTTGAGTTAATTTCTAAATACTATTATGGAATCCAGCAGAAAATGCTGAGAGTCTGGAGTAGCAATAGAAATGGAGAGATAAGAAGGTAGTCTAGGTACATATTGCCTGTAGGATGATGGACCAGTTTCGTGACCAGCTTGGACTTTCCAACTACATGTATGTACTAAACTTAATATTAACAGAGTAACTGGTTATTAATATCATACAAGATAACCATTGACTTTAGACAGTGCATTATTCAAATCTTGCAAATTTGTGAAGCTAAGTTTTTTTTCCTCCACTATATTTTTATTGGTGCAAAATAATTATAGAATAATGGCTTCATTGTGATATGTTTGTATGTGAACATAAAACAATTTGGTCAATTTCATTGCCAAATTATGCGAATATGTCCCCTTCTTTCCCCTCCTTCCTCAGCCCATCTCCAACCTCTATTGTACTGGTCTTCCTTCTATTTGCATGAAATCCCCTTTCCCCACTTTTTTCTCTCTAGTTTCCACATATGAGAGAAAACATACAACCCTTGACTTTCTGAGTCTGGCTTATTTCACTTAACATGATATTTTCTAGTTTCATCTATTTTCTTGAAAATGATATAATTTTGCTTTTCTTTGTGGCTGAGTAAAACTTCATTGTTTGTATATACTATATATATACAAACATATATATATATATATGCACCTACACCACATTTTCTTTATTTGTTCATCTACTGTTGCACACCTAGGCTGGTTCCAAATCTTGGCTATTGTGAATTGTGCTTCTATAAAGATGATTATGTACATACCACTATAGTATGCTGACTTCAATTCTTTTGAATAAATACTGAGGAATGGTATAGTTAAATCATATAGTGGTTATATATTTCCAGTCTCTATTTCTAGAGACAAATGCAGAAGCTATAGTCATCTGATTCTTGAAAAAAGGTGCCAAAACACATACATTGGAGAAAAAAAAGCCTCCTTAACAAATGCTATTGGGGAAACTAGATATTCATTTGTAAAAGATTGACATTAGTTTTTTTATCTCTCACTCTGCACAAAAGTCAACTTAAAGTGTACCAAAGACCAAGGAATAAGGCCAGAAACTTTGCAACTGCTAGAAGAGAACCAAAGGGAAGGACAGCCTCAGAGGCAGGGACTTCCTGCACAGGACTCTTATAGCAGGAAATAATACCAAGAATCAATCAATGGGGTGACATCCAACTCAAAAGCATCTACATAGCAAAGGAAACATGCAACAGGCTGGAATGTGAAGATCAAGAAGAAACAATCAAATTATAACTTTCTGGCTCAAGTGATTGGATACATCGGGTAGGTCATTTTTAGAATAGGAACCCAAGGAGGAAGAGCAGGTTTGAAGGAGAAAGTGGTGATGATATCAGTGAAAGAAGCATGTATTGCCTGGTAAGGATATGTTAGGCAGCTCTTTCTTCAATGCTTTAGATAGACCTTCCAATTTAATAAGTATAAGTAATTTAGAAGGTAAGAAGTATTGATTTCCCCATTTAATAGATGTGAAAACTGAGATTGTTGGGAAATAACATTTGCCAAGCAGGGAACCAGGCTGTTTAGTGTGAGTGATTGAGTTGGACGTATGAGTCTAAAAGAAGTCCTTCAGTGGGCATATAATTATAGTCTCTTGTAGTTGGGGCCATCTAGGCAATGAGATTAAGGATCCAACTTATTATTAGTGAAAAAGTCACTTTTTACTAGGGTTACTTTTAAAAACTGAAAATATTAGATCCAGAGATTATTTATCTAGCTCTTTGGTGGAATCTGCAAAACACAACGCTATTATTATTTAAGTAGAACATGAAATCCTTGCTAACATCATTTCATGTACATTCTGTTTACTGAGTCTTCACTCTGGAGTTGAGCACCATTGGGCACAGTGTTCGGGTTGTTAGAACAATGTGATTTCCTTGTTCAGTAATATAATTGTCAAATTGGTGCATGTACTCAGGATAGTTTGATTATTTAAATTTCCATTGTATCTTTCTTTTTATTTTCCAAGTTATTTCAGACATTGTGCAAAGTAAAGTTTTGGGAGTCCTATGGTTGGAGATTTCTGAAACAACATAAAAATTTGAAGTTGGAAAGGCTGGTTAAAATAGTTGAGCAATAAAAATGGGTAAAATACCATCTCCTTGCCCTAAAAATAGATATTGGTATGTTTTGGGAAGACTAGGGTTTAAGTAGCTATAAAATGGGTATGTTAAAGTTTGTGAAACTAGAAGAATATGTAAAAGTTTAGGTTAAATGTATAGTATTTGATTTTTTTTTTTTTTGCGGTACTGGGGATTGAACTCAGGGGCATTCTACCTCCGAGCTATACCCCCAGCCCTAGTTTTTATTCTTTATTTGGAAACCGAGTCTCACTAAGTTTGCGTAGTGCCTCACTAGGTAGCTGAGGCTGGCCGCGAACCCGGATCCTCCGGTCTCAGCCTCCCGAATGCTGGGATTACAAGCGTGCGCTACCACACCTGGCTTATAGTATTTGATTTTAAGAAAACAAGTGCCAAGAACATTTTTATATTTATAGTTCAATTATAAATTTTACCTATCTTCTAGCCTATTCCCTTGACTGGATTATTATAAAATGTCAAAGCTTTTTAGTTGGTCATGGTGGTGCACTCCTGTAATCTCAGTACTTGGGAGGCTGAGAAAGGAGGATTGCAGATTCAATGCCAGCCTAAGCAACTTAGAGACTCTCAGCAACCCAGCAAGACCTAGCAAGATTTAAAAAAAAAAAAAAAAAGGGCTGGGGATATAGCTTGGAGATAGAATGCCTCTGGGTTCAATCTCCAGCAACACACACACACATACACACACATGCACACACAGAATAATAATAATATTAGTAGAATACTCTCATCCTCTCTCTTTTATCTCTTTTAACCCAGAGAAATTTGATTCATCTTCCTTTTGTGAGACAAATGTGACAGGAGGTAATTAGCATGGCCCCCTACTTGAAGGAGCCCAACAATAGGAGTGAGGTTTGAAGGCCAAAACTTACACACAAAGCTCATAAATAGAAAATGTTCACAGTACAGACACAGCCAGACAGCTGAAAACTGAAGAAAGTGACACACCCTATGACCTCCCCTCATGAGTCTCAATAAAATCTTCTGTGCTGTTGAATATAGTCGTTCCCTTCAGAGAGCTAATAACAGAGGATGGAACTGGACAGGTTAAAACATTATCTCTAAGAATATGTAAAAGCCAATTTACAACCAAGCAATTATTTCACAAACCAACCTATTTCTGCTCTTTCAACCCAATCCATATCAATATTAGGAAGTTGAAATTAAAAAAAAAAATGACCCTTGAAAACTTGAATAAATTCTGAGTTAGACATTTATTTTTTCACATGTATAAATAACTATTACTGTGAAAATAAATTGACCTAATTAATCCTTAAGAAAATAAGATGAATATAATGAGAAATCCCTAGTGTGCTAAGAATGACACGTCTCACACCATCCACTTCCTCTTTATCTTCAAGGACTGTTTCTAAGTAAATTTTCATAGAACACTACTTTAGAAACCAAAGCTTCCATCACAATAAGATTGAAAAGCAAAACATTTTGTTGTATACGTTTCTTGCTTTTAGAGATTTAAAATACTTATTGGTATATTAAAATGCGGTAACACAGTACAATAACAAAATAGACAAGATTTTATCTGAGAATCTTCTAAACTTACTTTACCACAGAAATCCACAACTGACTCTCTCTTACCTCAGCACCATTTGAACCAGGACCATCACCATTAATACTTGTATCAACTGAGGTTTCAAGAATCACTTTGGTGGAATTAAAGCAACACACTCTGCTTATAAGACCAGATAGTCAATATTTTAAGATCTGTAAGCCACGTATGACCGCTGTTGCATATCCTTCTTTTTGTTTCTTTTTAACACATTTCAAAAATGAAAGAACCATTTTTAGATTGAGCCATAATTTGTTGATCCCTGGATTGAAAGACACAAATAAAAACAGGTGAATAATAATAAGAAAACATGATTAAAATTAAAAGAGTCAAAACACATGTGGTATGTCATCAAGTAGAATTTTGCCCACGTAATCATGAATGTTGACCTATAGAACAATAGACATAAACAATAACAGCTTTATTTAAAAATTATGAAATTAGGATAGGGTTTATATATTGACTTAACTGAAATCATGAAGACTTGTGTTGAATAAAGATATCTGGGTATAAAATGTCAAATTTAGGAATGCTTTATTAGCATATCCTATGGTCTTTGGGTTTTTTCTATTATTTTCTAAGCTCTTTGAGTGAAGACAAGGTTATATGTAAGTTTCTATCATTCTCAAAATTCAATGATAAGAAAACTATGAATTAGCATGAAATTTTATATAAACTCCTTAAAGCAAATTAGGAAGAAATACAAATTTGAATTTTAAATCCAAATTCATAATTATTAATTATTATTGGAAGAAGACATAGAAAAATAGATTAGTTATATTTAAAGGGAAACCAGGTAATGATAAAAATAAGTATGTACTAAGAATGCCTATTTTATTAAAGCAAATACATAATCTACTATATTCAAGATACTGTATATTTATATTAATTGATTAAGAAAAATAATTTTCCATTTTTGGGAATCTTTCACCACTTAAGTGATTTTTTGGTGAAATGTACTTACAATAAAGATATAAATGAAAATAGAAACTGTAAAACAAATCAATACCTTGGTTTGTGAATATATTTTTATATGTTAATATATATACATGGTATATAAAAATATGTACACATTTATAAACATGTTGATATGTTCCTATGCAAATGATAGAAAAATATTTGTAAAGAAATGTAGAAGTGGTCGAATTTGACTGGTGGTATTGTTTGTAGATTTTCTATTTTTTATATATATTTTATAGAGCTTTTAAAAAACAAAAGTAGTACATGCTACTGTTATTGTTTGTTTTAAGATATATCCTCTGACATCAAAAAGCTTACAATTATATTTGTGGGACTGCAGAGTCCCAAAATAGATGGGATATAAACTAGAAATTTTAATCCACTATTTGCAAAATGTATCACAAAACACATAAGTGAAAATGCTGCATTCTTGGCAATAGTAAATTCTGAGCTGCATCTCTCCCTTCAGATGATGGAGTAGTCCTGTGTTTCATATGTGTTGAAGTTATGAAGTCAGCCGGCTGAGAAGTTACACAAGTCCTCCTTTTATGACTACAGCTATTCACAGCCCCAGAGCTTGGCCAGATGGGGTTGCCTCTCTTAATTTAACCAAATATCTCTATTACATTAATAGTTTCTCCTATTGTGGCCCGAGTAGCTAGCTTCACTGAGCCGCCCACGATGCTGCCTGGATCCCCACCCTCTAGCTCACTGCGAAATGTCAGTCAGGAAGGCGCACTGAAGCCTGTGGAAGATGCTTTGCCATTCCTTCTGATGTGCTTGCTTTAGGACTGGGCCTGCCCGGCCTGAATCTCATCTGCCATCTGACTGCCTGAATAACTTCTCTCTCCTAGGCACTACATCTATGTTGCTTCTAAGTGAAGATGTACCAACATCATTGTTAAACAAAAAAATAGTTTTCCTTTTGTTTTAACATAGTCGATTTTTTTCTAAGGGTAGAACATGGCCCTGTGTGGATAGTTTGGGTCTTTGTGCCTGAAGGACTCCCCCCTCGTACACCTGTCTTGACAGATTGAGGCCCTAGAACAATATCGCTTAGTCACACACCAACCAGCAGGGGGAAAGTCTGTGTCTTTTGTTAAAGCCTACCTACTGGCTTAGTGCTTGGAATTCAGTTCTACCTATAAATCAACATCAGAGCATACAACCCAGCGTGCTCAAGAGCTTTGTTTAAACATCAAAGGAAGAACACAGACAAGCACTATGATAGAAATATAACTAATCACTTGCAAATACATCTTTCCTGTCAGTAGGAGCTTAACCTTTCTGTTTAATGTGACTGGGAAATAATACAGTTATTTCCATCCTCTCTGTTTTCTTTAAAGGAATATAGAATTTTTCTCTGAAAAGGAGATATTTGTTCTTTGCACAGACCCGAGTGTGGCATTACAAAAGTGTGTTGTTGAAGGAAAAGACAAGAAACTGAATTCTGTCAAGATCAAAAAGACTGTCACAAAATGAAGGACAAATTACTTTTGTGAGTCACATATCTGCTAAGAAAAACCAATTTACAATCAAGTAGCGCAGGATAAGAAGTGAAACATAATAAAAATATTTATTTTTAAAATGGGGAGAGCAGCTCTTTGTTTGTTGACTGGAGGTGAAGGCAATTTGATGCTTTGTGGTACATTGATTGGGATCAATTTAACTTCATCCTCTGCTCATGGTTTTATCCATTCATAAGGGGCCTAGGAAGGATTTATGTGAGGTGCTCAGAAAATCCTAGAATCTATAAACCCTTCCTTTAATTTGAATGCTACAGATTACGGATGAAAGTTTGGTCACCTGCATGGATCAGTAGGATTAGAGACATCAAAGCAAGAAAAAATAAGAAAGACAAGCAGAGAAACAACAAACAAAGAAAAGCCCATCATTGAAACTGAAGGTAGCATCAAGGGGATTGGAAGTTTTGCTTGGAGATGCAGTATTCCAAAACGAATGAGCCTTTTTCCTGTGCTGTCATTGTCTCTAAATCTTGGATAAATCAGAGAGGCATAAAATTTCAGAGACAGAATCTCTGGAAAGAGAATTTTCTGTAACTTTCTGGTTTGATATCTCTGCACAGTATTGAGAATCACAGTTTTCAAATGTATGTGTACAATCACAATGTTTTTGTGGAGATTATAACGGGTAGAGCTTTATATAATTTGCCTACAATTTTAGTTGTGATGTTCTTATATGTACTCATGTGTGTGTGGTTCTGATTATAAGAGGTAGTCCATTCTAATGATATTAGTACTAACATTAATTTTGTAGTAAAGTGAAAAGAGCAGAAATATTGGGTTTGGCAAAGCTAAGAAAGTCTTGGATCATTAATACAAGTTGTGAAATC
The DNA here is from genome assembly GCA_004027655.1 of Graphiurus murinus. Taxonomy (NCBI): domain Eukaryota; kingdom Metazoa; phylum Chordata; class Mammalia; order Rodentia; family Gliridae; genus Graphiurus; species Graphiurus murinus. Next base: position 10,948 of record PVLC010021371.1, read on the forward strand.
TTAGGCAATATTAATACATTGCAGTTGTGAGACTTAAATGGATTCTCCCATAGAAAGCAACCCTATACATCCTGTTTACTACTAATGGTGTCATTATCAAAAGACAACATGAGGTTAGTGCTTTTACACCATACATCTGGTTGTTTGAAGACAAAGATACTAGTTAACTCCATATCTCCTTACTTAGTATTTAATTGGGGCAAGTTAAAATTTAAAGAACAAGATTATTTGTGTGTGTGTGTGTGTGTGTGTGTGTGTGTGTATGTATGTATATATCAGCAGAATTTTGATGAGTTGCTACTGATCAAACAAGTTTGATCTTCTACCTAACCCTGAGATCTGGTACCACCTCTCCACTTTCCTTTACTTTGAAATAGATCAACTACAGTAAATAGAGCATGGCTGTGGTCTCTCCTGACTCATTACCCTCTTCCCTACCATGTTACACCTTAGAAATGTGTTCTCTGCAGAGACATGGCCACTCTATGTGGTTCTACTCACATATATCAAGGTTAATAGCTACTTCCCAGTGGCAAATGCTAATCCATACTGCCAATGAGTCTTCATTAGAATAAAATGTGGCTGTTGTGCCCAATTAAGTAAAGCTTTTCTAAGGGCATCACAGAATTATTGCACTATTAAAATGCTAATGCACATTCATTGTTCTGAGAGAGATTGTAAGATCCTTGAGGGAAAGAATTTGTTCTATCCTTAGGTTATGTACTGCATAGAGGAAAGTAGAACACTTAATGATTCTGTTTTTAACAACAAGTTAATTCTCTTTGTTTCAAGAAAAATTCAAGAGTGAAAATAACTTCCTGAGGCATTCCTCTCAGAAGGAGAAAATGGATTGGCAATTTCCAGAAATCAGGTCTGCAAGATCTTAAGACCATTACAAACTTCTGTGACATTCAGTGCAGTTTCTCAAGAAAGCAGAAATGGCCAAGTCTCAGAGAATGCTCCTTTGAACATGTGCTTTGGAAAGGAGTGTAGGTGAGGTCCTTGCTAAGAGTTCCTTTGCAGAGCAACCATTTTCTGCTCTTAAATGCCTGAGAGCTTCCATAGCTCCTTCTTTGAGGTTTAGATCTACAACCTCGGTGTTGAAGCTTAGTTCATGCTTGTGTGTAGCACAGACTGAATGCACTACTCTAGACCCCACAAGCTGGTGAACAGAGTATCAGTCGAATGTTTGGAATGGAAAGTGGTGGCTAGAATCAAATGTCTTTTCATAATAGCTATTCTATTGAAGTACTAGATATTGCCCTCATGTAGGTAAGGGGCAGGTAGATGGAGGTTAGGAAAATAATCTGAGAAACAGAGATGAGTATTCTCAGTGCACTAAAAAGCAATCACTAAGCTACTTTATTTCCATCTAATATGTAAAAAGATAAGGGAAATCACTAAATGGGATTTTCTGATTCTTTGAGATGCTAAGAACTGAAAATGAATTGAGAAATATTTATTATATAAAAGTTAAACATGAATTAAAACTTTATTAATGTTTTTATGACTTTTATAAGTTGGTTAGGTATGCTACTGCTAAGTTTATATTTTTACTTAAATATGTGTATATTTAAAATATATATTAAATATTTTATTATATGTGTGTGTTTCTGTGTGTGTGTGTGCTTCTGTGTGTGTGTGTGTGTGTGTGTGTGTGTGTGTGTGTGTGTGTGTGTGTACTGGGTATTAAAACCAGAGGCATTTTATCTCCAAGCTACACCAAGCAAGAGCAAGAAGTTTCCAAATCCCCTCTTCTCTGCACCATGTTGCTGAAGACATGCATGACTTGAGTCAGTATCCGTTAAAAGCTCTTCAGAACTATTTCCCGATTGTGTAGATTGTAAAAAAAATCTTTCATGGTCAAATTTGGTGTCTTGGGAGGGGTGCAGTGTCACATGCCTATAATCCCAGCTGCTGGAGAGGTTGATGCAGGAGGATCACAAGTTTAAGGCCGGCCTTGGCAATTTAGTAGGACCCTGTCTCAAAATTTAAAAAAATAATAATAAAAAGATTGAGGATATGTATCTTGGTAGTAAAGCTATTTTCTCTGTCGCTCTCGCTCTCACTCTCTCTCTCTCTCTTCTCTTTCTCCCCTCTCTCATCTTGAAGCATCAAGCCAAGCTCTTTCTCCCAACCTGATCATTAGATCACAAATACCCCTCTTCAATACCTGCCCTTGCTTTGCTCCTCAAATTTGATATTTACGACTTTGTTTAGCCTTGCCTAAACACTCCTTATTAGGTTTTTTTTTAGTCAAGATAAGATTTCTAGTTCTCTCACTCTAACAAGTTGATATATTATTCATGGGAGTCCCAAGAAACCAGGGCACATGCTAATTTTTTCTATTTGATCCTAACATATATTTGAGTTCATGGTATGAATGAAATACATACTACATTAAAAGTTTAATATTTTTTAGCCAGGTGTGGTGGTGCAGGACTGTAATCCCACCACTTGGGAGGCTGAGACAGGAGGATCACAATCTCAACACCAGCCTCAGCAACTTAGTGAGATGCTGTTTCAAAATAAGAAGCAAAATAGTGCTGAGGTTGTATCTCACAGAAAGAATTCCTCTGGTTTCAATATCCAGTGCCACACATAAAAAAACATTTATCAATTTTTTACCCAATTATTATAGACATGATCATCCAAGGTCCCTGTTTGGAAGAACTATTTGTTCTTCGTTGCCTGAACAGTACTGAAAAGCTCTAAACATCTAAATTAGGGTGATTTGTCTCCTATGCCCTAGTCTACTAGTGATTGAATTCAGCCTCAGAGTTCTCAAGATTGCCTTGATATGTAACTGACAAAAATCAGAAAAACTATATAGTCTACTTACTTTAATAAGCAAAAGAAGTCTATTTCCTGTTATATCTTGGAGACAAATCAATATAATTAAAAAAAAAAAACAGAATTTGGGAAAAAGACAAATCCATTAGATGTAGGGAACATCTATCTTTTCTCTACCTGCTTAGGGACAAAACGTGCACCAGTGGAAAGTGAGGCAGAGCTGGAATGTAAATATATTTTCGATGTAACTCCACCATTGGCTCTGTCACTCTTGTGAAATCAATGTTTTTTTCTTTACCAGGTCTCTTGTCTGGTGAAGTTCGAAGAGCGATACTTGCAGACAACAGAAAGGAAGCAGGGAGTTTGTTATAAAGAGAGTAAAAGAGGCAGATCACCCTTGAGGGCATTGGGGACTTTGATATCCAGCAGGTGCCTTCTGGTCCATACCCTGGAGCAGCACAAGCCAAACGCTGTCAATTGCACCCTGCCATCTCCCAAAGCCCACACAATCTACTGAAGAGAGTTTCAGATCATCTGTAGGGGCCTCAGCTGGCTTTGGTGCCCAGTGGATGCTCTTGGTCACTTCACAAAATCAGCCCAGGTCAAGCACCATCAATTGCACCTGCTTTCCCCCAAAGTAAGCGCAACCATGGGTGTGTGTGTGGGGGGAGGGGGGTTCAGATAGGGTAACAAATTTGGTTGAATTGTCTAGGGAGTTATATGATTGAGTGTTTTTCTCTTGGCTAGGGTACCAGGGGTTGTTTTCTGGGATTTAGACAGTGTCCACTTATCACCAGGAACAACTGGAGTCTTACAAACATCTGGTCACTCTCAGGAGGTTTTTTGTCTTGTTAGCACTCAGGAGATTTGGTCCTGTTGGTACTCAGGAAATTTGGTGTCTTGTTAGCACTCTACACTTAGAAAATTTGGTCTTGTTGGCTCTCAAGGAATTGGGTCTTCCACAGTGGCAACGGACCCTATATAAGTATTGTCTTTCTAACTCTTAATGTGCTAACTTATTTCATGGTACTAGTTTTCTCTTTGGGGGTAAGGATAGTACATTCTACATTTTAGAGACAAGCTGAAAATTGTGAATTATTGAAAATGTCACATACACTTTGGAGCTACATATATTGTTTCCTAAGTTTTTGAGGTTCTCACCAAAATGAAAAAAAAAAAAAAGGAATAAAACTACCCTTTTCCAAAAGGAAAATGTCTGTCTTGCAGAATATTAAATTTTCAAGGTGACATACATGTGAATTATTATTAGCAGATGGCAAACGTCTATTTTTATGGGTCTGAAAGAGGTTCATTGTGCAGAATACATGGTAGGAATGAGTAGATCAAGAAGCCTGGAGTGGAACACATATGAGTAACAGTTCCTCCTTAACCCTTCTTTGTTAAGGTAACTGCTAAACTAAGAACTGTTCATCCCTGCAAACTTTTCCCAGTAAAGGTTTTTTACTGAAGTAGCAAATTTGATATTATGTTGAGATATAATGTATTTGTATACATTTTATTAATCTGTAGTAACATATGCTAAATAAATGTATTTGATGCTAATATCTGATAATATAATCTTTACATTGTGAATATTGTGTCATGTGACCATCATGAGACCAAGTGGAACATTTTTGTGGTCACAGTGGAGAATTCTCATTTTTCGGCCTTTGGAAAGACTCCTACTGAAAAGTACACCTTTTGAAGATACCAATTTATCTAGAATATACACAGGGATATGCAAGTTTTTCAGGAACTAATGAAAGTATAAAGGACATAAAATAATCATTAATACCAAAAAAGAAATGGAAACTTCAAGTTTATAAAAATTTTCAATCAATTTCAGGTTAGTTAAATATTTTTAAAATGTAATATTATTCCAACTAGTCAACCTCAACTTAACTCATAATGCTTTACATGTAAGCTCATATTTTTTCTTCACGTAAAATGTGGGTACATTTTGATATTTAATAAAGGTCATGGAGAGTGGGAACTTTAAGACAAAGAAAAGTATTAAAATATTCTGCCCTTAAAATATTATCAAGAGAAATACACACACGTTCTTCAAAATATTTTTAAAAGAAGGAAGTCACCTAATTTTAGTTTTCTTCCTTCTCATTTCTGTTTTGTAAATTAAAAAAAAAAAAACGTTTTAAGTGTTCCTTATTAATTCTACTTTTCCTTATTTTTTTCATCACCAGAATAGTCCCACCCAGACTGGCTTTCTCACTAGCACTAAATGTTGCTGTCTAATTACACTAAGCAGCATTCAAGTTTGTGCAAATATCACCTCTTTCAGTATGCTCTTTTTCATCTTCATCATCTTTTTAAAATTATTTTGTATTGAACAAAATTCATCTCCTCCTAGTGGTAGTGGAAGGAAAATCATAGCTCACTGTATTACATGGCTATGACAGAATGTCATTTCAATTGCCTTATTAACCATATGAAAAAATATATCACAACAGTGAGAAAACTTCTCAGTTGTCTATATATTTCCCCTTAGGCTATTGTCATGAGCCACTGGCATACTAAAGAGAGTGTACTAATTCAGTTGTCAGCTGCCTCACCTATTAAAAAGGAGAAAAATACCAGCAAAAAATATAAGAACCATAATCAGGGTGCTGAAGAGGTCCAGATTGCTTTGTCCACTTTAGTTCTGAATTAAACACTGTCTCAAAAATGTACCACTTAAACTGTCAAAGAGAGCACTGCTGTCACCACATCTGGCTTGGAAATGAAGCATTAGCAGCATTGTGAAAGGAGCTTCCCCGGGAAGAGGAGACTGGACGCTCCTGCTCGATGTCTTCACGCGCAGTGTAAATATCACTTACCTCCCATTCTTATCAGAATTAGGAACTCCTGAGAGAGTTGGGAAAGTGTTCAGGTCTGGAAGACAGATTAGGGGTCTTACTTAGGAAAGACAAAAGAAAAAAAGTTACAATTTATGAGACCTAGGTCAGTATCAGGAAGAGAAAATTTAAAATTATTAGTTTTTTATTGGATTTCTGGAAATATGATGTACTTCTAAAACCAACTTCTGAAAGCCCTTATTCTATTACTCTAGGAAATACTGAGTTGATTCAATAATGTTTACATACACTTTGTATTTTTAATTATATAATATGATGAAAAGACGTATGACAGCTGATCTTCTAAGAATATGTAAAATCCGTTTTTGCATAAATGGTTAAAGCCACTCCCTGCATGGAATACAATGACATTTAAATCCTAGGTGATAAATTTTGAAGCAATATTTTATATGATAAAATATGGGACTGCCGAAATAACATTATATGATCCATAGCACTATGGCATGCTGGGTACATTGAAGACTGTTTTCTGGTTTGTTATCTCCTCCACCCAGATGGTGATAATGATAACCCACATTGCTAAGTATACATCAGCTTATCATTTACAGAGGAGTAATATGTTGCCCAGAGTGTACCTCCTCTGCAGAGTATCAGCATCTTGATTTTTGAATGCAAAAACAGACTCCACAGCTCTGGGGTTTTCCTATGTACTGTCATGGGGAGTAAACTCACATAAGAGGTTTTGATTTTGAGTTCACGTAAAAAAAAAAGAAAAAAAAATCAGATACTAGCACTGGGTGTGGTGGCACACACATGGAATCCCAGTACTTGAAAAACTGAGAAGAGAGGATTGCAGGATTGAGGTCAGCCTCAGCAACTTAGCAAGATTCTGCTTCAAAATAAAAAGTAAAATAGAGCTGGGGTAGAACCCAGAGGTAAGATGGCCCTGGGTTCCATCCTTAGTACCACATACAGAAAACACAAAAATCAGATACTGGCAAAGCAAGTGTACTTTTTCATATAAAGTAAAACATATTGTACTCTTTAAAATTACTCACTACTATTGCATATTGAAATATTTAAATTTCATTTTATTTTGTTTTAGGAACTTTTCATCATTTAAATATAAATATCATATTAATGATACAATACAGTTACTAAACTCTGTTACCATGAGTTTGTTTTTTTAATTTAACAGGTTCCGAAATTTTGCTAGCTAAAAATTAATACCAAATCCACCTTTAACAACTTCAATATAACCTTTTATCTTTTAAACTGATTTTCTTAATAAATATGGGAAAATTGAGTGCTCTGAAGGTACACAATGGGGAACATAAAAATGTCTAATATTCTTATGCTTTTCACTCATGGAATTCCCTGGTGAGGTTTGGGGTGTGTGTGTGTGTGTGTGTGTGTGTGTGTGTGTGTGTGTGGTGTCAGTTCTCACAGATCATTCAATATAGTGCTCAGCTACCTCATCTCAATATTATTGGCTCCTTGCCACCGTGGAGATTCTTCCAAGGGTCACTGCTTGGCTTCCTTTTCATGCTGAGTGTAGGAAATGTGCCCTGCTCAAGAACATGTTCTCTCTGGGTGCCCAATAGAGATTTTACTTAAAAGGGGGTAATCGCCGGGCGTGGTGGCGCACGCTTGTAATCCCAGCATTCGGGAGGCTGAGACCGGAGGATCCGGGTTCGCGGCCAGCCTCAGCTACCTAGTGAGGCACTCCGCAACTTAGTGAGACCCGGTTTCAAAATAAAGAATAAAAAAAAATAGGGCTGGGGGTATAGCTTGGAGGTAGAATGCCCCTGAGTTCAATCCCCAGTACTGCAAATAAATAAATAAATAAATAAATAAATAAATAAATAAATAAATAAAAGGGGGTAATCATCAAGGGTTTAGGGTCATGAAATAAATTAATTCATATGGGAACTACAACTTTGGAGCTCAGTGGTGATGGGGCTGGGGATTGTTGGGTTAAGAAAGCAGAGAGCCACCAGAGATACAGGTCTCAAGACAGCAAGTGGCTTCTGTTGCTGTGGAGTTGCCCATCACATTCTGTGGTCTAGTAGCTTAGGTCCTACAGTTCTGTTTCATTGGTAATTTACTTGTGTTGTTTTTTATGCTTTACCCAGTGTTGGTACAACTATTCTATTTTCCATCACTAATACACACCTTCATTTCTGTTCTCATGCTATTCTGTTTCTATCTTTCATTTGATTTGGGATATTTTATAGGGACTAAGATCATGAGGCAGCTCCCCGTTAGGACAATGTTACAGCCCTGATCCTGAAACATCCTGTCCCTACGTTTTTTTTTTTGTTTGTTTTGTTTTTTGTTTTTTGTTTTTTTTGCAGTACTGGGGATTGAACTCAGGGGCATTCTACCTCCAAGCTACACCCCCAGCCCTATTTTTTTTTATTCTTTATTTTGAAACCGAGTCTCACTAAGTTGCGGAGTGCCTCACTAGGTAGCTGAGTCTGGCCGCGAACCCGGATCCTCCGGTCTCAGCCTCCCGAATGCTGGGATTACAAGCGTGCGCCACCATGCCCGGCTCTGACCCTAGGTTTTTAAATACTACATCTTTTATCCCTAGTTGACTAAAAGAGTATGCTAATACCATTACTATACAATGCTAGCTAACCTTATGCTAAGATATTATTTTAATAAAGCCAATATCATCTAAACATCATCATTTGACTCAGTGTTAAATCTCAGCCAGTGAGTCTTAAGGTGTGGCCCAGGGATAAATTAGCAGAATTAGCATCACCTGAGAGCTTTCCCTCAGAAGTTCTGGAGTGGACCCCAGTGCTCTGTGCTGTAAGGAGCCCCTAGGTTATCCAGATGCAGACTTAGGTTGGAGAAGTGCTGGTCTAGGCTCTGGATTCAAGGAGGAGGTCACCCTGGTTCATGAGTTAAAACGTATGTCTGAGATCTCCCCCATGTTTCTTTATATACTCAGTCCAAAGAGTACCCTTCCTTTGCCTTGCTTCTATCTGTCTACAATTCCTGTATCTGTGAATATGTTTAGGTCAAAGCTTCATGCTCCATTGTTACTTCTATTTCCTCAGTGTTGTTTGTTTTATCCAGTGTTGGCATAATTGTTTTATTTTTATTAGTTTTGTACTCCTTCTAATAGTAGCTGGGGAATTAAACTACTAACAGTAACTTCTAATTTTATTTATCTTTTTTCACAGCATGTTAAAAATCATCTCTCAAAAGAATGGATAATACAAATCAATTACATGTATTTTATTTCAATGAAATCTATCAATCTATCAATAATGTCATTGACTTATTATTATTTTTTTGTACCGAAGATTGAACTCAGAGGCACTATACTTCCGAGCTACATCTTCAGTCCTTTTTATTTTTTTATTTCAAAACAGGGTTTCACCTAGCTGCTAAAGGTCTCAATAAGTTGATTGAGGCTGGCCTCGAAACTTCATTCTTCCTGTCTCCGCCTCCAAAGTACTAGGATTACAGATGTGTACCATCATGCCCTGCTATCATTGTCTTTTTAAGCTCAGCATTTTTAAAACATAGAAACAACTTATGGAATATTGCCATAACTTTAAGTTTGTTTGAATTTATTTATATTTAATCTTATGTGAAGACCCTATGGGATTTTACCTAGAAAACTTTCCATAGAAGAACTGGTTACAGTTTAGACAAAAGAAAACGACCGGTATGATTTCTGTGAACACAACTAAGTTTATTTATTTTGCTAAATTTTTATTGGCGCATTGCGATTGTACATGGTAGTGATTTGCAGATTTGCATAGTGATCCATACGTACATGCACATAGCATTGTTTGGTCTTTTTACAGCAAAGTGTAGGTAGTATTTAATTTACATTTGAGGTTTTCAGTTTACTGAGACTAACATCTCAAAGTGTAAAAATGTGTTTATGAAAATATGTAGAAAAATCATGTATTAGGAAGGTTTAGCATAAATGCTTCCAATATCGGGCCAAGAGTTCCAACTGTTGGAGTGTCAGGAGTCTGAATGCCAGAGTAGAAAGTACAATGCCGAGTGTTGTAGGAACACAGGGTGACCAACTCTGCTCAGAATGCTATGTGGTAGCTTTGGAAAATCAGTCATGTCTCTAGACCTGAGACCTGAACCTTACAAAATGAAGAGTTGGACTAAATTCTTGTGAAATGCTTTTCTAGGCCAATAATTCTATTAATAACTCCCATCTAATCTTTGGAAGAAACTGACAACTTATCTAGAGGAAAGCTAAGGCTCAAGGAAGTTAGATGACTTCCCCAAGGTTATACAGTTAGAAAAAAGCAGAATTGAGATTCAAACTAAGTGTTTGATCCCATAGGCAGCCCAGGTAACTCATTTATGACTTAGGTTGGTGCCTTTCTTTTCATATTTGACTGCAGGTATCGCTGACTCAACAAAAATATACTCTAAATAATAGAGCCACACTTTGTGGACTTGACAGGAAATGCTGAGAAAATTGCACACCCTACTCATTTATTTTGATGGCTGATTACTCAGAACATTTGCAAAAATGTGCATGAAGCATTTCAAATAAACAAAAACTATTTTGAGTTATTGCTGCGTGTCATTTGTATTGCCCTTTATGAGTGTTTTGGTCAGCATTCTCACTACTGTGACCCAATAACTCTGACCACACAACTTAGAGGAAGGAAGACTTATTTGCTCACTCTTTTAGAGATTTCAGAGGTTCAGTCCATGTCAGGCTGGGTCTATGGGGCTCAGAGAATGGAGGTGTGAAGCAGAGAGACAGAGAGAGCAAAGCTCTGTTCTCACATGATGGCCTGAAGCAAGCGAGCACAAGCAAAGGGATTCAAAGACATAAACACAGTCCCTGTGGCCACACCTCCAGGGATCCACCTCCTGTAGCCACACTCCATCTGCCTAGGTTACCACCCAACAAATTCATTACAATGAATTTACTCACTGATGAGATTCCAACCCTCAAGACTTAATTATAACAACTCTGAACATTAACACACGAGCTCTTTAGGGGACATTCTATATTAATGATAACAATGAGTACTTATAATCAAGAAGTTTTTGCTTTAATGTCCCATAATTAAGTATTTGAAATGTGAATTTCTCCATTTTCATTGCTGTTTTTTTACCTTGTTTCATATTGAATAATTCTTTAGACCATTTATTAAGGCAGAAACACACTAATATTAGAAGATGAATTATTTATCTAACCATCTGCAATGTTCAATTGGGCTTTCTCCCCAATGTTTAATATATGACACATTTGCCACTGAGTTTTGTGACAGAAATCTGGACTTTCAACACCTGCAATCAATCAGTCTTCAAATTCAATCTATAGGTGAATATTTGGAAAGAAGAAAATTTTCTGTAAATGATTTCTCCATTATCTAATCACCTTTGCTATTTTATTTCCTCTTTTACTGAACAATTTCTCACATGAACTATTGAAAAAAATTGCATCTATTTTTCAGGCTCTGCACTGGCCTCATTATGCCCAATAGTTTTGAATGCCTAGAAAGGTTTTGCACAAGTGACCTGTATCAACTCCTTCTTCCCTGCTGATGATCTGGTAGGTGACAGAACACACACAGGTGTACACACATCTACACACTCACCCACACATATGCACACATGTATGCATTCACACATACATATATATTAAACAGTCATGCATTTATACACATATGTGCCCATGTGGGTATACATACATCTACACATGTACACAGATGTATACACTCACATACATACATACACACATATATACATATGCACACACATGTATACATGCATGTACACACTCACACATATACACTCTCAAACACAGATATACATATCCCATAATTAAGTATTTCATATATACATATGAATACAAACACATATACATATATGCGCGCACACATGTATACACACATGTACACACTGACCCATATACACACATGTATGTGCACATGTATATGTATGTACATATTCACACATATACACATACACACATGTATACACTAACACACACATATATGTATATGATCACAGACATATGCATATATGTACACACATATACATCTACACATGTGTGTAAATATGGGCATATGTGTATATATGCATACACACATGTGTACACTCATACAAATGTACCATATGTACACACTCACATACACATATGCACATATTCACATAGGTACAAACTCTCACACATGTATACACACGTACATACATACACACTCATACAAGTACACACATATGTACATGCTCAAGCACATATACACATATGTATGCACTCAAACTCATACACATATGTACACGCACATGTACATGCATGTATACACTCACATGCACAATGTCTCCATTTGCTTCCTTTTCATCTCTTCAGGTGAATTCTGGACCCGTACAGGAAATTACAAAGCACTCAAAGACAACCTTTCCTTTTGGTGGAGTGCCTGTTTTAAACCACAACCTTATACTATCTAAGAAGAATTAATTTTTATAATATGGTCAAATAAAGATAAAGCTTCCAATCACATTCATTAAAGCAGAGAAAAACAGGATAAAGATGATAACTCTTATTGGAAAACTCCAGCTTAATTAGAATAAATGCGATTTATATTTCTTTTTTTTTTTTTCTAATGCTCCTATTGTGTAACTCTATAGTTTTACGACAATAATTTTGGAACATTATCTCTCTCCCAAGCATACAATTTAAAATAAAGAAGTATTTCCATCAAAACAAATTTTAAAAATTTCTGTAAACTATGTCTGCTTTTCAACATGACAATGAGATTTATAATTTATGAAGGTCATATTCTCGTCATGGTGTTAAAAGGGAATTACATAGACTAATTTTTTAATTTAATGAGTATATTAGAGGCTTTTTTCCCAGAAACTTAACTGAAGGGAAAGTAAGAGGTAATTTGAGTGGGTGTGGCATAGATATGATATTGAGAGAATAATATGAAAATTTTCAGCTCATCAATATTATTATCCTTTCCAATTTCTGAGGGTCAGAAAATACTTGAAATAAGAAGAATAAAAGTAGTGAACAATGGAACAAAAAATCAGGACAAAGGAGTGTCCTATTTTCTCTTAAAATTCAAGTCCAGGAACATTATTCACATCTCTTTATTCAGTGTAAAATGATGGTGGACCCAGGCAGAATTAGTTGTGTGTGTGTGTGTGTGTGTGTTTTACTGGGGATTGAACTCATTGGGTTTATATCTCTGAGCTATACTTCCAGTCCTATTTATTTGGAAACGGGGTCTTACTAAGTTACTGCGCATTGGCTTTGAACTTGCAGTTCTCCTGTCTCAGCCATCCAAGTACTGAGATTACAGAAATAATCAATCTTCCTTGTGAGTAATGGTTCCCTTTGCTTTCATTACAAGCGGACGATCTGCCCAATTCTCCCTGAGAGACTCTGTTCACACAGCCAGCACCAAGCAGTCACATTGTTAATCCCTGATGAATTCCCATCACGGTTAAGTAACCCATTGGTTTGCATAGTTAAGTGTAGAGAGAGACCATCAGTAAGATGACCATGTCTCACAGTGTGTCTTGAAAAATCTCAGGTTATAACTATTGCCCTGCACAATAAATGTCCTTTTGCACTCTCAAAATTGAACCAGTTTCAAGAAAACTATGATCAGTTTATCACTCTAATTTAAATTAAAATTTTATTTTACATACTTTTCTTTAGACCTAAATTTGTCAGATTTGATCAAGCTTAGATAGCTAATTTTTCTATATTCAGCCCATTTCTGAAATAATTTGATCTACAAGATGGCAAATCTCCATCTCTGGCATTTTATTCAGACAGAATAAGAAGCCACTTCCCCTCTGATAAATAAAGAATGGGACTTAGCAAAGAGAAGAGTAATGTACTCTTTGAAAGTGCATGGTCACATTATAAAGAAAAATAGTTTGAGGCTAGATGAAACAGAGGAGAGGAAGACACATTTTTAGACATGTCACAACATTTACAGTGACTTTGGGTGAAAAGAGCAGTAAATTCCAATAGACTGAGAAAATTTGCAGCACAGCCGGCCTGGGGGGGGGGGGGATGGTCTGTGTTCTACCAAGATCTTGAAAACTTCTGTTGTAAAAGGTTTATTGAAGTTTGAAAATGCTGAGGACTTTTTTTTGTTTCTTTCTTTCTTTTTTAGGATTCTGCGTTTGTCCTATTGTTGCATTAGCTTTTTCAAGTAAGCATTTAATCTTCCGGGGGATTCTTGGCAGTAGTGCGGGTTTATAAAGGTGTCTTCAGCAACTCTCAGTACCTTCATTAATGAATATGGGGACTGACTTCTGCCAGGGGTTAAGTTTCATTCCTTCTCACCCAGAAGTACAGTTAATGATAAGGAGGGCCAAAGGGAGGCACCCTTATTCTCAGTTGCTGCCTTCCATCTCCTAACTTTCTCAGCGCACTTCTTCATAAGAGTTCTACCTCCAGCCATATCTGTCACATTATACTTCTTCAGTTTGACTCAACTTTTCCTGAAGTGGTTTGTGTTTTAGTCCTCTGCCTCAAAATTGCTGCTACTCAGCTTTAAGCATGGCTACCATGTTTTCTTATGGTGCTAGAGAGCCTTCAATGTAATCAGGCCAGAGATGGGTACACAAACAAGGCTGACCAGGCATGGTGGTAGACGCTTATAATCCCAGTACTTGAGAGGCTGAGACCCGAGGATTGCAGGTGTGAGGGCAGCCTCGGCAATGTAGCAAGACTCTCAGCAACCTAATGAGACCCTATTTCAGAACAAGAAGGGCTGGTACATAGCTTGAAGGTAGAATGTCCCTGGGTTCAATCCCCAGTACCATCAAATAATTATTTTTTAATTTTATTTTTTTAATTGGTACATTGTTAGGTACAAGCTGGTAAAGACATACATGCACACATTTCTCATTTAACCCTTCCCCAATTTCCGTCCCACTCCCTCGCCCTCCCTCCTTCTCAGGTTCAGTTTAGTGATTGACTTTGTATTAGGGTTCCCACTTCTCCACACCCTCACCAGCATTTGTTGTTGTTTGTGTTTTTGATGATTGTCATTCTGATTGGGGTTAGGTGAAATCTCAAGGTAGTTTTGATTTGCATCTCTCTGACTGCTAATGATGTTGAACACCCCAGCTCACCCCTCCCACCGGAGGCCGTCAAAATTTTTTTTAAAAAGGGAAGGAAGTAGCCGGGCATGGTGGCGCACACTTGTAATCCCAGCATTTGGGAGGCTGAGACTGGAGGATCTGGGTTCTTGGCCAGCCTCAGCTACCTAGTGAGGCACTCCGCAACTTAGTGAGACCTTGTTTCAAAATAAAGAATAAAAAGTAGGGCTGGGAGTATAGCTCAGAGGTAGAATGCTCCTGAGTTCAATCCCCAGTACTGCAAAAAAAAAAAAAAAAGGGGAAGGAAGTGAGGGAAGGAGGGAGGGATGAAAGAAGGAAAGGAGGAAGAAAGGAAGGGAGAAAGAAAGGAAAATGAAAAAGAAGGATGACCTGATTTAAGAGATTTAAAAGGAGACTGAAATTGCATTTACTGGGATTCTTCTCCTTTCTACTCCTCTCTCTCCTATTTGTTTGTTTGTGCTGGGGATCAAACCCAGGGCCGCATGCATGCTAGGCTGGTGCTCTGCCAGTGAGCTAAAACCCAACACCTTTGCTCCCCCATTTTAAAACTTCAATGAGTGCATGCTTGTGTCTGTACCCACATGGAGCCCTGGAATCTGTGAAGATGAATGACTCACACACACTAAACACACTCACATTTTATAGCCCCTATGTCCGTGAGGGCTGCCTGTATCAGTGTAATCTAATGTGATTTTTGTCCACCACCAAATCCTTTATTTTTCCCTATTCGTTCTTCTTCATCCATTCTTTAATGAAGAGGTTTAAGTTGGGAACACATCTTTGATGATGGAAAGGAAGGATGAGCAGATTCCTAATTCTCCAAATTCTTTAATTTGTTGGCCAGCACTGGTGCTCCAGTGGGTCACATGTTATGCCAATGCCCACTTGCATTCTGTGGACACTCAAGGAGGCCAGGGATGATCAGTTTGTTCTACAGTCCCTTGTGTTTCCTTCCTGTGCTATCACCTAAGATATTAGCAAGCTTTCTTTTTCTAACCCATTCAAAACCCTAACAATGATGGCTCCAAAGGCAGAACCATTGATGAAGAAGTCGGGGCCCACAGAAGTCTTACACTCATTCGAGTCTCACTCTGTGAAGAGCTATTTTCTAGATTCTATGGAGTAATCTTTTCTACTTCCAGGTACTCTTGAATAGAATAGGTACCAGCACTTAAAGCCACATCCACAAGTGGCAGGTTTTTCATCATTTTTATATTATTACTTAACAATAAACACTAATAATCCCTTCTGTTTATATACTTCAACAGCTTATAAAAATATTTAACTGGGTATAGTGGTGCATGCCTATAATCCCTGTACTTAGGAAGCTGAGACAGGAGGATTGAAGGTTTGAGGCCAACCTCAGCAATTTTGCAAGGCCCTTAACAACTTAGTGAGACCCTGTTTCAAAATTAAAAAATAGAATATGGCTAGGGGATAGCTCAGAGGTAGAATGCCCCTAGGTTCAATTCCCAGTAAAATAATAATAGTAAAAATATTAATAATAAAAATAACATTATTCATTCAATTATTATTCATTCATAATTATTATTCATTCAATAATAATTACATTCAATAATAACTATTATTATCAAATATAAATAATGTAAGAATGTAAATGAGCAAATGTACATGAACAAATAGTATTCATTTATTTACAAATATAATTATATTCATGTACATTTGCTCATTTACATTCTTTCAAAGAGATTTTCCTGAAATCACTCAGGATATTGGTCATGTGCTCTGTTCTCTAATAAAGCAGAGTCCTGCCAGTACAAAGGCGAGAAGGCAGCTCCTCTGCTCTGAAGAACCTGCGTTCTCCCATCTTGGAGTCGAAGCGTACCAATGGCTTGGAACCTTTGTCTGGGGAAGAACAGTCTGACTCCATCAGTCTTTGCAGTCAGAATTGACCCTCCCAGTCTTTGCAATCAGAATTGACAAAATATGTATTAACTAAACAAATTCACTTTGGGAACTCTATAAAAAAAAAAAAAAAAAAGAGCAGAATTGTGACCTGTGTGCCCAGCAACCTTCTTGTCCATGGAAGAGTTTGCTCAGCAGACTTTCCTCAAGATGTTCTTAGCTGCCTTATGTAAACTGGAGCAGAAAGAGAATTCAGGAGTAACACAATCCTGGATATTTTTTCCCCTCACCTCTGCCCAGAGAGAACATCATCCCAGGAGAGAAAGAGAATAATCAGGTGGCGTCCTTTGAAGACATCAGCAGCTTAATGAATGTAAACTAACATACTCTCAGCCATGGGAGAGGAGCAGAGGTCACTGCGTTTTATCCTCACTTCCCCGCAGGGCTGCTGTGAAAACCATTCCTAAAAAGCGGGCAATTCTAAGCCCAAATCTGGAATGAGCACAGAGAATTGCTGCACTCAGATTCTCACACAACTCATTTTTCATTGCTAAAAT
>PVLC010021372.1:0-28066 GCA_004027655.1 Graphiurus murinus
GTCATCCACCCATCCTTCCATCCGTCCTCCACTTGTTGACTGTCTAGTGCATGCCAAGCCCTGTGCTCGGTGCTGTGAAGCTGTCATGTGGTAGGAGGCACCCCCACCCCCACCCCGGCCTGCGGTCTGTTCTAGCCAGGGGCGCAGGGAGCGGCCCCTGCTGTCCAGCAGTCACCATGCCCACTGTCATCTGAGGAACTGGCCCAACCTCCCCCATCCCAGATCCTCCAGGCACTCCCTTCCTCCCCATCGGAATGGCCCAGCCTCCTGTGGGTGGCCACAGAGGGGCCCCAGGGACAGGGACAGGCCGGCAGCACCCACCATGCAGTAACCAGACCCATTTCTGTTTTTGTTTTTGCACAACTCTCCCCCTCTCATGTGCCTCCTTTTCTGCGCTCTCTTCTGTACTTGTGTTTTCCCTTTCTCGCCTGTCTCCTCCCTGGGCCTCTCCGCTCCTTGTACTTCCTCCTTTCTTCCTTCCTCCTGCACCTGTCTGTGGATGCCCTTCCCTTGCCCTCCCTTTCTGTCCCCGCTTTCCACCTCTGTCTCTGACCCTCACTTCCGGGCCCATCTCTGTCCGGCTGTCCCTGTCACCCTCTGCGTCCATCTCCTGTGCTTTCTGCGTAATGACCTGCCCCTCTTTATCTCCTCCTGCTTCTCTCCTCCCTCTCCTCCCTGCCCCGCTCTCCTCTTTGCTTCTCTCTGTCTGTCTGTCTTCCCTCCATTCTGTCCATCCCCATCTCACTTCTGTCTCTCTGCCCTCCCCTGCCGCTTGCCAGTCATTGCTTATTCCCGGGAAAAGCGCGAGTAGATTCGGACGCCGGGGCAGTGCCATAGGCCTAGGAACCGTGGAGGAGGTTGTCGTCCGGGGGCCGGCTCTGGAAGCCGCCTGCACGCTCTGCTCTCTGCTCACTCTCAGGACGAAGGCCATATTGGGGACGTGGCCCCCTTTCCCTGGGACAGGCCCCAGGGCATGGAGGACGGAGTGCCGGCAGCTCTGATGGCACTCAGCACCTACTTTGGGGCCCGGCACCGGGGCCAGAGCCTGTGGCCCTTGCCGAGGGCTTTTGGCCCTGCCCTGGCCCCTGGGACCCTGGTCTAGGCCCTGCCAGGATCTGGTACCCAAAGACCCTCTGCCCAGTTGTGCGTCCCCCAATATCGCTGGTTCTGCATGGAGCGCCACCCACCCCTCTGCCTGACCCTTCCCCGCTGGCCCGGGGGTCCTGCCCCACCGTGCCCCCTGGGGCCCACCTCCCTGCCTTCCCTAGAAGCTGGCAGCAGGCTTTTGGTGCCCACCTGCTGGTGGGGGGTGCAAACTGGGTCTTTCCACTGCTGGGCCAGAGCCTCCTCCAGCAGGTTTGAGGGTTCTTAGGCCGGCAGGGTTGGCCTGGGTGGGGTGCTGGTGGGCCACCTCGGGCTGCAGGGCCCATGAAGCCCCAGGGTAAGGGGGTGGCCATTCTGAGGACTGGCTTCCCCCCCCAGCATTGCTGCCCTGCCACCTCGGGACCCGCCTTCTCCTGGACTGAGGTCCCTGCTGTGCCACCTCAGCGCTGGCCCTGGCCCTCTCTGGGCCTGTGTCCTATCTGGAAGCCGGGGCGGGGGGCTCCAAATGCACACTCTCTCTCCTTCCTTGCTCACTGCCTCTGCTTTGGGGCGGGGCAGAAGGGCCCCAAGGGGGAGCGGGGGGCACCAGGGCTCCCAGGGCAGGTGGGCGCTGAGTCGGGCCTCTCCTGCAGTCGCTGATTGTCCCTGGGAAGAGCCCCACGAGGAAGAAGTCGGGCCCGTTCGGCTCCCGCCGCAGCAGCGCCATTGGCATCGAGAACATTCAGGAGGTGCAGGAGAAGAGGTGGGTGAGGCGGGCGCCCGGGCCGACACGTCACAAGCACGAGGTGCTTTGGTCCACTCGGCGGTCCTGCCGGCTCCTGGGGTCCACGCCCAGCGCTTGGGTCTGAGGGATCATGGCTTTGCCCGGTCACACCGCCAGCCAGGGGCGGGTTGGGAGGGGAGCCTGTCGGTCTTCAGCCAGTATGCACGCCCTTCCTGTCACCAACCAGGTGCCAGGAAGGAGTCTGGGGCTGCAAGCGGGCAGCGAGCCTGTCGCAGCAGGGCTGCCCCTGGGTATAAATCCTGACTCCACCAGACTGGGGCTGTGTGATCCTCGGCAAGTCACTGGACTTCTCTGAGCCGCGTTGTCCCATTCTAGAAAACTGGAGTAAGAAAACAGCGGCGTGGGGCTGTGAGGGTTCGGTGCCACCCGTGTGAAGCGGGGTCCAGGGCACTGAGAATGCTCCAGGACTGGAGCCGCACCGGCCTCACAGTCGCCAGGGCCCCGGAAGCCACGGATCCTGAGTTCAGGTCTCGGTGTGCCGGGCCCTAGCTGGGCAGCCCGGGGTCTCACTCCATCCCCCACTGCCCCTCGTGCGCTCTGCAGGGAGAGCCCTCCGGCCGGCCAGAAGACCCCAGACAGCGGGCACGTCTCCCAGGAGCCCAAGTCGGAGAACTCTTCCACCCAGAGCTCCCCGGAGATGCCCACCACCAAGAACAGGTTGGGCCGCCGCGCCGCGCTGGGGCGGGGGAGCACGGCTCATCCCTTCCACCCCAGGGCCTGGGCTGCCCAGGGGTCCCCACGCAGGAGGATCAGGGAGGCCTGGCCACCCCCGGCTTCTCCGACAGCACCCACCCAGCACCTCCTGCACGCAGACCCCGCCTTGGCAGCTCCAGTGTGACGTAGCTCATTTGCAGGTAGTTTGGCTAGGAGGAAATAAAGCAGGGGCGCCATGAAGAATGATTGAGGGGGTTGATGAGTATTTAGGGGAGACATCCCCAAGGGTGGCATTCGAAGTGAGCCAAGTGAGGAGTTAGCCCTGCTAGGACTGGCTGGCCGAGGGAAAAGGGTTTCAAGTAAGGAGGCCAGCCAGTGCAAAGGCCCTGTGGCCTGCTGGTGGATGGGAGGAGGGCGGGGTGCAGGTGAGCCAAGTGAGTCAGGGCGGGCTGGTCGGTGGTGGGAAGGAGATCGGAGGTGAACACGGCCTGGCTCACGTTTGGAGGCTGTTAATGAAAGCTTTGAGTTTTATCCTGAGACGAGGAACATTTAGGAGATTTTAATTGAAAGACTGATACTTCTCAACCCTGACTGTGGGCTGTATGGGAAGGGACTGGTGGGGGCTGGGGAGCAGGACCGGAGGCAGGGAGGCCAGACCAGGCTGGTCCGTTGGAGGGCTGTGGCTGAGCCCCCCGGGCCGTGTGGGCTGTACAGGGGCGAGGGGATTTGGCAGGGGCAGGTGAGCAGAGAGGCTGGAGAGGGCAGGACGCGGCCTGCAGGACACCGAGTGGCTGGTGTTTGAAAGACAAATGTGCCTCTTGGGATCTGAGGGAAGCAGTAAGACTCCAGCCAGAGGCACAAAGGCCCTGACACAGAACAGCGCTGCGAGGGGTCTCCTTAGGCTGCAGGGTCGCCTGGACCCGCATCCCTGTTCTCCTGCCCATGGCTGAGTGGCCTTGGCGGTGTGCCCAGCCTCTCTCTGCCTTGGCTTCTCCTCAGCTGTGAGATGGGTCTTTCCAGAAAGGCGACACGATGACCCAAGGAAAAGTGCTTAGCACAGGGCCTGCCACCAACACCTGTGCACCGGATGAGCGCATTACTGTAATCATTTCTGTTACGGAGCACAAGTCAAGGACGTTGGGCTTTATCTGGGGGCCATGGGGAGCCATGACGGGGCTGAGCAGGGGAGGTGCCTACTCAGATTCGTTCACTCGGAAGGGCAGTTGCGGGCTCGGGGTCTGCACTGGGAGTCCGGGGAGGTTCAGAGGCCGAGGAACTGTAATGGAGGCCATGGTGCTTGGCTGGCTATGGGCTGGGCCTCCGTGGGTGGGGAGGGTGAGGGAGTGAGGGCTTCGCCCAGGTGCTCACGGTGGGTGCTCGTGGTGGGTGCTCGTGGTGGGTGCTCGTGGTGGGTGCTCACGGTGGGTGCTCGTGGTGGGTGCTGGCTGATGGGGTGCTGTCTGTGGCAGAGCGGAGTCTGCAGCCCAGAGGGCAGAAGCGCTGAAGGACTTCTCCCGCTCCTCGTCCAGCGCCAGCAGCTTCGCCAGCGTGGTGGAGGAGACGGAGGGCGTGGACGGGGAGGACACGGGCCTGGTGAGCCACCCAGGGGTCGGTGCCCTACGGTGGCTGGAGAGGGCTGTCTGGTCTCTGGGGACACTCCAGGCAGAAGCGCGAGCCTGGCAATGGCTGAGGTGTGGTCAGGGCACCTAGCCCAAAGAAGCGAGCCATGCCTCCCCTGCTCCGCAGCCCTGCTCGGCTTCCCGCACCGACCGCAGAGCCCGGTCCCCTCTTTCCTTGGCTCAGCTCACACAAGCTTCAGACACTCTGCACCCCTTTGCAGTCCCCCAAGCATGCCAGGCTGGCTGCTCCTCTGGGCCTTTGCACGTGCCATTTCTTCTATCTGGACCGCTCTCCCTGCCGCCTCCTTCCTGCCTGGGTCCTGCACACCTCCTCGTTCGTCCTGGGGAGTCGGCAGCCCTGCTTTAGGCTCCTACAGACCCCCTGCCCCAGGCTTTGCCCTTCGCACACCTGCAAGGGCACCTGCCCCTTGCCGGTCCTCCTCCAGCTCCTGCGGGAACAGTGCAACCGAGGCCCCACGTGTCTCTGCGGCCTGGCTTCCCTCCCGGGAACTTGTGCCAGTGGCCTGACCCGGAGCACACCCACGAGTGCGTGTTGATTGAATGAATGACTGAATGAATGGGAGTGGGTGGCCTGCCATCCTGCGGTCTCCCAGGGCCGGCATTTCAGGGGGCCCCCTCCCCATGTTCTCAGGAGAGCGTCTCGTCCTCGGGGACGCCCCACAAGCGGGACTCCTTCCTCTACAGCACCTGGCTGGAGGACAGCATGAGCACCACGAGCGGAGGCAGCTCCCCAGGTAGGGGCTGGGGACCCCCCCCCCCCGCCACGCAGGGCCACGGGGGGACGGGGCACAGAGGCGGAGGGAGAAAGGGGGGTCACTGTCCAGGCCAGACGGGAGGGGGAATGGCTTCTGGACCGGTCTCAGAGGGCAACGCGGGTGGGTTAAGGCGGGGGTCTTGGTGTGGGGGAGCACCGGTGCCGACCGCCCATCCATGCCCCCGTCTCCCCGGCGCCTCCCCGCGGCCAGTGAGGTGGCTCCCTCCTGCCCCCCTCCCCAGGGCCCTCGCGGTCACCCCACCCAGATGCCGGCAAGTCGGGGGACCCTGCGTGTCCCGAGATCAAGATCCAGCTGGAAGCCTCTGAGCAGCAGGTGCCCCAGCTGGTATGAGCAGCGCCGGGGCCACTGGGGCCGCCCGCTAGGGTGGGGGAGCACGGGGCGGGGGCTGCCCTGAGCCAGGGAGGCCAGCACCGCCGATGACGTCTGCCGCCCTGTGTCTCCCGCCCTGTGCCTCCCGCCCCGTGCCCACGGTTTCACCCGTCTCTGCCACCTGCCTCGCCGCTGTGTGTACACGCAGGGCTGCTAGCCAGGGCCCCGGGAAGGCGAAGCCGAGCAGGTCAGCCAGCCCCTGCGCCCGCGTGCTGGGGGGGGGGCGGGCGTCTCTGGGTTGGAATCCTGTGCTGTCATGGGCTGGGGTCTGAGGAGGGGTCTGGGGAGCTCCCGGGGTGGGGGAGGGGAGAGCCATAGTCTGGAACGCCAGGCAGCCCCTCCCAGGCCGCTGCCCCCGCATCGTGGTGTCTCCGTCATCGTCCGCTTTCCTGCAGATGAGCCGCAGAAGCACAGGCGAAGACATTGTGTCAAGTCCAGGCCAACGGGACCTCCACCCTCCAGGCCACCCCTGCCACCCTGGCCACCCGCCTGCCCACCCTCCCCTGGGCCCACCCATCGGCCGTCTCCGCAGGGCGGAGCCATCAGACCTGGGAGTGGGGAAGCTGCTGGCATCGTCCCCACCCCCAGGCGGGTTGGGCTCGGGCAGGGATGGGTCAGCTGGGGCAGAGCTGCCGGCCTGGTTAGCCCCCGCCCTGGGTCTCCATCACCCCTCGGTGCCCTCTGGACTCAGGGGGAGCGAGGCGGGAGAGGGGGGTCGAGAGAGCCCAGGGCACACAGCCTACCCTGGAGGCAGCAGGATGGGGGGGTGTGGAGGAGCACTGGGCTGGGAGTCCTGGCTTCTGATTTGGGTTCCACCGTGTGGCTCTGGACAAGTCACTCTCCTCTGGGCATCTGCTACCAATGGGCAAGATTATTTCAGGGGTCCCTGAAGACTGTGACTCCACGTACCTGCCCCAAAGGGGGAAATGTTCTCCCAGGGAGCGCCCATCACACTAACATGCTTCTTGAGGTCCCCGAGGCCCAGGGGGGTGCAGGGGCAGGGAGTGGCCGTGCCCATCGCCCTCCTGGACCCTCAAGCCCTACCACAGATCTGCTGATGCCCTGTCCACTGCCTCCACGTGATAGACAAATGACCCCTCAGCAGGGAGGGGGCCACCTGGCTCCTGAGGCAGCACCCCGCTTTGCCCTGCCATCCCACGCTCCTGGGCCCCTGGCCGCCATGGAGGGGTCAGCCAGGCCCAGCTGCTACGAGGCCATGTCCTTGTGTGTGTCTGTCCACACTTTTTAGGTGCCACGCCAAAGGCCAGCCTTCCGCCCCACCGCCCACTTTGGAAGCCCCCGTGGCCGTGTGTATGTTGGTAACAGTTGTACAAAATAAATTCTATTTATCGCTATTGTACCCAGAGTTGGGCCTGGCTTTGTGACACAAGCGGGTGTACAGAGGTGCCCTGGTGGAGGGGCCCGCCTGTCCCTGCTAGGGACACCTCCAGGGCCAACCACAGGTCCGCCGGCCGCAGCTTCCTCCCATGGTGCTGCCCTCCCGCCACCTGGCTCCCCGCCCCTCGGTGGGCTGATCTGGGTCTGAGTTCTGGCACCGTCGCATCTTAGCTGGGAAATGCAATTGGTTTTCCCTCCTGTAAAATAGGTGCTGTGGCACCCCTGAAAGGGTTTGACGTGAAGATTCAATGAGCTGGTGTGTGCAAACACCAAGCACAGGCGTCTGGCACATAGTAGGTGCTCAATTAATGATGACCGGTCCTCTCAGATTGTGAATCCCTGGAATTTCCCTATGTGACCACCAGGGGGCACCACGGGATAGCTAACGGGGAGGGATGGAGTAGGGAGAGCAAGTGGGTCAGAGTCTGTGCTAGACAGTAGAATAAAGGGGGGGCGGGGAAGGGTGAGTAGGGAGGAAGGGGACGGGGTCCCCGGGGCGGGAACTGCACGTGCAGAGGAATGGAGGGCAGAGCGCACCTTGAATTGGGAAGGTGGTGGTGGAGGGAACCCGGACATGGGCAGGGATGAGGCCAGAGGCCGCAGGGCCTTGAGTGCCACGCCAAGGGCGATGGGGAGCTATAGAAGAAGAGGCGGGAAGCCATTGCTGGAGCCTGGCTGGGCAGGGTTGGGGAGGGGAGGGGAGGACCGAGGGGGCTGTTGTTGGGGACGGGGTGGCCAGGAGCAGTGGGCAAGCTGCAAAGTGTGCAGAGTGAGGTCTGGGCAACCGGACCACGGGCTCCAGCCTGTCGGTGGGTGAGGGAGCCCCCTGGGATAGGACAAGACGAGGGACAACCTCCAGGATGGGTCGGGGACACCGGCCTTGGGATGGACACTGAATTGAGCTTCCCCGGCAGCTTGCAGCCCCTGCCCTGCTCCAGCCCCTCCCCAGGGCGACGCCAGGGCCCCTGGACTCCGGGGAGTGCCGTGCCCCACATCCTTGGCAACCTCGGGCCACCCAGGGGCTGTGACTCACGCCCAAACCCCGACCCGGCCCAGCTGGGTTTGGCCCGGCCGCTCTGGGCTCAGCGGCCCCTGGTCCCTCGGTCCCTCAGAACCCGCCCCAGTCTCAGCTCAGCTCTCAGCCCCCGGGCCAGCCTCGCCCTGCGCCCACAGAGGGTCTGCTGGGTCACCGCGCCCCTGAGAGCTCCTGGGGGCACTCGAGTCCCTTCACCTGATAATTTTGGCCCTCTGGGCCTCCGCTCACTCATCTGGCCAGGGTGGACCCTAGGGTTCTTGTTCATGGTACTGGGAGGAACCCAGGGCCTCGTGCACGCTAGCAAGTGCTCTGCCCTGAGCCGCAGGCCCGGCCCTGGTGCCGACAGTTCTGCCAGTGTTGGTACCCGGCGTGAGGACTCAGTGAGGCCTCACCGGGCTCCTGGTGCCGCCATGCCCGGTGCTGTCGGGCAGAGGCAGGAGCCAACCCTGCACGAGGCTCCTCAGTTGCCTTCACAGGATGTGGACATTGTAACCAGGCCCGCAGGCTTTTGCAGGGCGTCTGTCTGTCGGGTGCTTCCCTGGGTCTTGGTGTCCCGGGCTTCACTAGGGGTGACCGCCTCTTGTACTGTGCCCCAGCTGTACCCCAGAGCTGAGGAGGAACAGCGGGGCCCGTCATGGCAGAGCAGGTGAGGGGCTTGGCAACAACCCGCCCTGGCCCTCTCCCCGCCCGGCTGTGCCAGGCCGGGTCTGCAGGCTGGGAGGGGGCCAGGCCAGGATCCAGCCCAGGTCCCCACCCCTGGGCTCCAAGGCCTCTGGGATCAAAGTGTCCTGCAGTGTTTCTGTTGCACCCGTGCCAGTTCCACGCCCGCCCTGGGTTCTGAGGTGGGGAGGGCGAGCAGGGACACTGGCCTGAGGCTGGAATTAGGACTTGGGTGGGGGGCACCAGGCTCCGGGAAGCCCTGGGCTTGGTTTAGAAATAACCCTGGTGGTGGAGCTACGCGTGGTGTCATAGGCCTCTAATTCCAGTACTTAGGAGACTGAGACAGGAGGATCGCAGGTTTGAGGCCAGCCTTAGCAACCTCGTGAGACTCTCCCAACCTAAGGAGACCTATTGCCAAACAAAAAAATTGAAAACGGCTGGAGGTAGCTCAGAGGTAGAATGCCCCTGGGTTCAGTCTCCAATGCCACCAAACCAAACCAAAACAAACATGGTAGAAACAGCAATGGAGGACATCTGGCAGGACCCTCCGCCCCTCTCACAGCTGGGGCCTCTCCATTTCTGAGTCTACTTCCCCACCTGTGAAACAGCATAAGCCCCATGAACAGACGTTACACCTCTAAGGTTCTCTGCACGCTGCCTGCCTGGCACAGAACCCTGCGCCCAAATGAGGGTCCCCCGCCCCCATCATAGCCAGGGTATCCCTGGACATCTGCGTCCAACCCCAGGGCAACTTTGCCAAAGAGATGGCCGCAGGCCCGGGCTGGCCGAGTGCCGGGGCTCTGGGAGCTGGCTGTTCTCTACTGGTTAGGCCACAGGGGGTGCTCGGCCAGGGACCCTGGAATGTGGAGGTCCCTCCCTCTGTCCTCACGCCTGCCCCACCAGGGGGACAGCCCAGGACGGAGCCTCCTGAAATAACCAGATCTGGTTAGCAAGGCTAATTTTAAAAGCCACACTGGCTGTCCCATGGGCCCTTCTGGGAAGCCCTGAATGTGTCTGTGTGTGTCCTGGGGAGGGGCTCCGAATGGACTCCTGCTTCTCACCAGCCCTGGAGACTGAGCCGCCTCCCGGGCCTGCAGGCCTGGGGCCCAATATTGGGGTTCAGGGGCCCAGGTTCCCCTCTGCCTCAGTCTGCCCAGGTAATCTCTGGTGGGCCCTCAGGACCCTACCTGCCCCCCGCACTGGTTTTCCAAAGCAGCTCTGGGCAGGGGGGCCTTGGGCTGTCTGTCTGTCCTGGCTCCCCCCACCCCATCTCCATCTGCTCAGTCCCCGTGTCTCTTTATCTCTGTGCCTCGATGCCCTCTGTCTCTCCTCTGCAGCCTGCAGCTGTGGCTCCTTCCCCAGGAGGCGGGACCCGGCACTCCTGACTGGCCAGGCCAGGTGGTGGGGGGCGGTGTCCACCTGGGAGCCAGGGCCGCAGGTGGGGCCCCCTGGCCAGAAGCTATAACGGGGCGGGCAGAGGCCAAGTCCAGGCACGACCCGGGCCATCTGGCCAGGCCAGGTACCAGCCGCAGGAGGAAGGCGCTCCAGCGGTCCGGCTGCCCATCTTCACAAACAGAAACTCGCGGTGCCCGGTTCAATTTGAATGTCACATAAACAAGGAATCATTTTTAGTTTAAGTATACCTCATGCAATATTTGAGACGTACTTATAGTAAAAAATGTTTGTCTGGGATTCAAATGGAACTGGGCGTCTTGTGTTTTATCTGGCACCCCTGTCCAGGGAGGCTCTGGGGGGAAGGGAGGTTTCTGGGACTGTAAGTTCTGTAGACCAGGCTGGGGGTGGGGGGTACGACCAGGCCCCAGGAAACCCCAGCGGGTGGGGCAGGGGCAGCTCCCAGCTGCCTAGGGGTGGGGAGGGTCCTTGGGGACACACACAGTCACCTTCTCACGGAGCCAGACAGCAGAAGGGAGGGTCCGTGTGTGCTCTGCTGAACCCTGGTGCTGGCACACAGTAGGGGCTTCATAAGTGTTTACTTGGGGGGATTTTGTTTGTTGTTGTTTTCTGGGGATTTGAACCCAAGGACATTCTACCTCTGAGGTACACCCCCAGCCCTTTATATATATATTTTTTATTTTGAAACAGGGTCTTACTGAGTCGCTGAGGCTGGCTGAGAACCTGCAATCTCTTGTCTTGGCCTCCCAAGTACTGGGATTCCTGGCCTGTGCCACCCCGCCTGGCTTCATAAGTGTTTGTTAAATGAATATGAATTCTCCCACTTGTCGCCGTGGGGTAGGGTGGGATGCGCAGATCAAATGGAGCTCCAACATCCACCTCCTGAGCTTCCGGGAGGCGACTACGGTGCGTGCTGCGCCCACACCCGATGCCCCCCCAAAGTGAGGTACGGGGGAAGGGGTGGGGTACAGAGAGGAGGCCTCTCCCTCCCTCCCCAGTCCCAGTGGACAGGGTGCAGATGGGGGAGGGGGGCTGGGGCAGGATGACCTTTGGCTTCTGTGGGGTTGGTTGGGACTAAGGTGGAGGGGCAGGCCAAAGAGGGGTTGCTCGGTGATCCTGGGGGGCACTTTGGACAAGCCAGGGGTTCCTGGGACCCAGAAAGTTGGGCATCCTATGCCTGAGGAGGTAAGATTTAGACCTTTGTCCTGTGGCCCATTAATTTCAGGGGTTTCCCTAGAGGAGCACTTAGGGAGAGGGCTGTGGCCCTCTCACACCTCCCTGAGGGCGGCATCCTTGAAACAGCTCATTCATTCATTCATTCATTCATTCATTCATTCATTCAAGTGGGGCTGCCCTGTGCACGGATGCCCTGTAAGGGCTCCAGTGTCGCTGCTGCTTATCACTAGTCTATGGCCCCTGGAGCGGCTGGCGGGGAGGGGCTGGCAGAGGCGGCGGCCGGCTCCATGGCCAGGGTTGCGCTGGGCCCCTCTGAGAAGGCTGTGCTCCTGTTGGGGCTGTGGTCCTCTCAGCCCCCCGCCTCCTTTTCAGGGATGCTGGTTCCTCCCAGATCTGTGCAGCTCAGAGCCCCGCCCTTCCCTCCTGCAGTGTGAGCTGGAGCCAGGCCCTTCTCGCTCAGGGCCTCGGTTTCCCCAGCGTGCAGCAGCAAGGGGGTTGGGCTGGACAGCCCGCCATCCCCGGACAGGCCTGTGTGTCATCCTGTTAGTAACGCTTTAACACTGAGTCTATAATCACATCTCTCTGGGGAAGAACTAACCCAGCGTCTCTTAAAATTGGGCTCTAATTGTGGCTTTTAGTGGAGTCAGATGTACCCCCCTCCCCCCAGCTGTGTGAATCAGCCAGGGTGTCCCGGCCTGCCCCGTCAGGCCCAGGACCCCCCAGGCCCAGCGAGCAGGACCGAGCTGCCTCCTGAGGACCTACTGCGTGCCATGCCCTGGGCTGGGCACTTTCTGTCTGGGGGGCTCTGTGGTCTCACCACAGCTCTGGGGAGCAGGGGCTATGGGGTCCTCCTTTTGTGGTACCAGGGGTTGAATTCAGGGGCGTTATATCTCAGGACTCCCAGTCCTTTTTATATATTTGTGTGTGTGTGTGTGTGTGTGTGTGTGTGTGTGTGTGTGTGTGTTACTAGGGATTGAACAAGGGGTATTCTACCTCTGAGCTACACGCCTAGCCCTACTTTTTATTTTTATTTTGAAACAGATTCTTGCTAGATTGCTGAATCTCACTACTTGCTTAGGCTGTCCTTGAACCTGCGATCCTCTTGTCTCAGCCTCTCAAGTACTGGGATCACAGGCATGAGCCACTACGCCCCACTCTTCTTATTTTTTTTTTTTTTTTTTTTTTTTTTTGAAACAGGGTCTTGCTAGGTTGCTGAAAGTCTGGCTAAGTTGCTGAGGCTGGCCTTGAATTTATGATCCTCTTGACTCAGCCTCCCAAGTACTGGGATCATAGGTGTATGCCACCATACCCAACTTTTTTTTTTTTTAGTTTTGAAACCGAGTCTCCTTACGTTGCTGAGGGCCTGGCTGAGTTTCTGAGTCTAGCCTTGAACCTGCAACCCTCCTATCTCAGCCTCCCAAGTACTGGGATTATAGGCCCATGCCACTGTAATTGAGCCCCCGACTGTCGACTGTGAAGCCCTTTTTTTTGAGTGGGGGGTGCTCCTGGGGATTGAACCCAGAGGCATTCTACCTTCAAGCTACATCCCCAGCCCAATTTTATTTCCTTTTTGGAAACAGGGTCTTGCTAGGTTGACAAGAGTCTCACTACTTGCTGAGTCTGTCCTCGAACTTGATCCTCCGGTCTCAGCTTCCCAAGTACTGGGATTACAAGCATGTGCCACCACGCCCAGCTTGTGAGGCCCTTTTTGAGGAGGGAGAAACCGAGGCCCAGAAAGGCGATCACTTTCCCAAGGTCCTTCAGCGGAAATCCGATTTTGAACTCGGCTCTGTCTGATTCCAGAGTTTTGTTCTCCCGAGGGGCCATGGATCACCGGAGTCCCCACTGCAGCCTCCCCTGCCCCCACTAGCCACCAAGACCCTTCTCCCTCCTTTTCCTCTCAGCAGCCCTCCTGCTTCCAGCCAGGTCTCCTATCCCATCCCCCAGAGCGAGTCAGGCCTGGAAAGTGGGGTGTGGGCAGACGGGCCAGGCACCCCTCCTTGGCGGGCCGGGAGCCTGTGGTTCCCTGTTTGTTCTGGACAGCCCAGCTGCTTCCCCAAGGAGACAGCCCGTGGTTCCCAGGCCACAGCCCCTCAGGCGGAGCCAGACCACGGCTGGCCAGCCTGGAAGCACTGCCCGCCAGCCCCGCTGGGCTCCGCCAGGCCCTGGCGCTGGGTGGTCTGGGCCGCAGCCAGGGAGGCCTCGGTCCTGGCCACAGGGCAGGAGCCATGACCAGAGCCAGGCTCAAGGCTGCAGAGAGGTCCTGGAGGCCAGGGATGGGCCGGACATGGGGCAGGGGTAGGCATCGGCAGATGGTGCCTTGGGGGATACCCAGGAGGGAGACTCCAGGCCCCAGGTCCGTCCGAGGGCCTCCAGGAAGACACTACCCCTGCAGGAGTCAGCTGATGCTTTCTACCCAGCCACTGAGTTGGCTCAGCCTTAGAAACTAGTAGAAAAGTCCGGGTGAGCCCTGGAAGACCTAGAGCCCAGGCCTGCCTCCGCTGGACCTCAGTTCCTCCGACTGTACAATGGGCAGAGGACAGAACTCCATGCTCTGCAACGGCTCCTCTGTGTGGGCAGCCCAGGCTGAAAGGACCCCAAATTATCCCCCAATTCTTGCACCTGGGGCAAGGACCCTTCTACTCCTCCTCAAAGCACTCTCTGAGCTGGGCAGATGGTGCATGCCTGTAATCCCAGTACTTGGGAGGCTGAGATAAGGAGGGTCGCAGGTTCAAGGCCAGCCTCTGCACCTTAGCAAGACCCTGTTTCCAAACAAAAAATAAAATAGGGCTGGGGGTGTAGCTGAAAAGTAGAATGCCCCTGGGTTCAATCCCCCGTACCACAAAAACCAACCAAACAAAATGGTCTCTGTTCTCAGCGCCCAGAGTGGACGCCCCTGGAGGGGAAAGGGCCCTGGGGTGGGTTGTGGAGTCCGGCCAGCTCAAGCCCTGTCCATTGGCGCTCTGTGACCTGGGACAAGAAGCTTCCCCTCTCTGTTCATAGTTCTAAAGACCACCGTGAGCGCGTCTCTCTGCAGCCTGGACTCTCCCTGAACTCCAGACCCTTCCTTCCTGACTACTTACCAGCCTGTCCACCCCAAAGTCCAGTAGACACCTCCAACTTAATGTGATCCAAACCCAACTCCATTTTCTCACCAAATCTGGCCCCCCATATCCATAAACAGCACCTCTGTCCATCCCAGCACTCGGGCCAGGAACTCGGGAGGCGCCCCGGTGCCGCCGTTCCCCCCACTCCTCACACGCCATCCACGGCAAGCCCGCCGCTGGCTTCGGCTCCCAAACACTTCCCGGATCCAGCTGTTTCCCGCCACCACCACTGGGGCAGGTCCAAGCCGCCACCAGCTCCAAGCAGGAGAGGAAGGGCCTCTGGCCTGCTCCTGGCTCCCCACCTCTGAGCGACAGCCAGGACGGGCTTCGCAGAGTGTGAACAGTCCCGGCTCTCCTGCCCGCCACCCTCCGTGGCTGCCCCTCAGCCACGCTCCCCACTACTGCCCCTTCCTCTGGGCTCGGGGGCTTCCTAGCTTCTGACCCCAGCAGCAAAGTTCATTCCCACCTTGCTTTCCCCCTGCTTGGAGCCCCTTGTCTTCTAGCTCTTTGCAAGGCCACCGTTATGCTACTGGGGACTCAGCTCAAGTGTCACCTCTCAGACAGGCCTTTCCTGACCGGCCCAAGTCACTCCCTGGACCTTTTTTCTTTGGGGAGGGGGCACTAGGGATTGAACCCAGGGGCATTCTACCTCTGAGCTATACCCCAGATCTATCTTTTATTCTTTATTTTGAAACAAGGGTCTCACTAAATTGCAGAGGGCTCACTAAGTAGCTGAGGTTTGCTGCGAACTTGTGATCCTCCTGTCTCAGCCTCCCAAGTACTGAGATTACAAGTGTGCACCACCACACCCGGCTTGGACCTTGGTTTTTTATCTGGAAAATATGGCCAGGCCGGTGCCCTACCTCCAGGGCTATATGGAGGTGGGGTGGGGAACCTGGAAGTTCCCTTCTCACCAGCTCCAAGGCCCAGCTGGGGGCAGAAGCTGTGCCCCTCTGCCCATTTCACTCTGCAACTTCAACGTGGTGTCTGACCCTCTCTGGGCCACCTTTCTCCCCTGGACTGTAGAAGCCCATTCTGGTCTTGAGCTTTGGCTGAGAGTCTGTGAAAAGAGGCCTGTACCACAGGAGACTCCCTCAGGAGAGGGGGCTCCAGGCAGCCAGAGGGTCCCCCGGGCACCTGACCTCACCGTGGGGCAGGAGGAGGGAGCATCTGCCAGGCTCAGGCCCAGGGCTCTGAGGCAGAGGGTCAATGACCACATCAGACTGGCCCCCGGGCCTCTTCGTCCCCTGCCCCAGCGGGCACCCCCGGCCCCACTGTGCTGCCATTGTGCCAGAGCCAGGTGACCCGAGTGGCAGGAGGCTGGCGACAGGGCACTTGGCCCGGGTGACCAGGGGCACCCCCTCCTCAATTCCAGGCCAAGTGGATTGGGTCCCCGTCACCTAGAGATTGCAGCTGCATTCCAACTCCTCCTCTCTGCTCCTCCCAGCCCCCCTACCCATCCCCGCACCCCTCCTCCTGTGGATTCAAGGTCAAGGGGTCCACAGAGAGGTCCTGGGCTCCCATGAGGGGGCAGCTGGGACCCGCAGCCTCTGACACCAGGATCAAAGGACAGGCACAGTGACCCCTTCCTCCAGACACCGTCCTCTCTCCCACAGGTCACAGCACAGGGAACTTGGGTCCCTGCAGAAGCAGGAACTGGAGTCAGGCCAGCCTGCTGCCACCACCTGGCTTCCATCCTGCCCCGCTGCCCGTCTGTGGCAGAAGTGACCCCATAGGTCACCGAACTTCTGCTTCCCTTTGCTCGTCTGTACGATGGGGGTAAGGACGGTCCCTGCTGTCCCCAGGTGGCTGGCGGACAGAGTGAGTGGGCATTGCGGGGCGCACAGGAACCTGCCTGGGACCCAGGTGACACACAGACGTGTCGGCTCCCCACAGCCGCCAGGAGCCAAATCCTGGGTTCCCACGGGCAGGAGGTCTACGGTGGCACTGCCAGCCAGTCCCAGCCAGTGTCCCCCGCCTGGCCTGTCCCTGCTTGGCTGGCAGCCGGTGTGCCCACCCCATCCCCAGGGTCACACAGACGGCCACAGAGCCAGGGAAGGGCCTGGCGCCACGGAGGTAAGGCGGCTCAGAGGAAGCCACCTGGGAACCCAGGAGCCCAAATCCCCCCTGAGAACTTGATCCCTCTCCCGGGTCTCCTGGCTGGAACTCGGTGTGAGGTCTTCAGTTTAGACTGATTATAAGCTGCCGTCTGGGGTTCCCACCACCCCCAGGGCTTGTTCTCTGCCCTGTCTCCCAGGCCCAGTGCAGGACCCGGCACTCAGCAAGGCAGGGGTTGCAAGACCACCGCATAATCATTTATGCTGCAGAGGCTTGTATCAGCATATGGGGAATGCCGGACCTAAGCAAACAGGGGCACTTTACCCCCTCGATGGACAGCCGTGTCCCAGCTCCAGCTACCCCGAAGGAATGAGGAAAAGCCAGAACTCCAGATCTATGAAATATCTCAGTGTTTTAAAGTACGACGAAGTGTCCAGGGATATCTGGGAAGTGAGTGAGCTGGGCGGGGGCAGTCTCAACAGAGGTTCTCAACCGGCATGGGGGGAGCAATTTGTTCCCGAGAAATCTAGTGAGTAGAGACCCTCAGCAACCTAGCCAGATCTTGTTTCAAAATAAAAAAGATAGGGGTGTAGCTCAGAGATAGAACACTCCAGGTGTGATATCTACCCCCCTGGAGGTGCCGCTCAGACAGAAAGGACATCAGCAGGTGCACAGCCAGGCATGTGGCACACACCTATAATTCCAGTACTTGGGAGGCTGAGACAGGAGGATCGCAGGTTCTCAACCAGCCTCAGCAACCTAGCAAGAACTTGTTTCAAAACAAAAACAAAAACAAAAAACTAAAAAGGGCTGTAAGCTGGGCATGGTAGGGCATGCTTGTAATCTCAGTACTTGGGAGGCTGAGACCGGAGGATCGCAGGTTCTCAACCAGCCTCAGCTACTTAGTGAGGCCCTCTGCAACTTAGTGAGACCTTGTTTCAAAATAAAGAATAAAAAATAGGGCTGGGGGTGTAGCTTGGAGGCAGAATGACCCTGGCTTCCATCCCCAGTAACACCTCCCCACCCCCGACACACACACACACACACACACACACACACACACACACAAGCAAGTGTGCTGCCTCCCTCCATGGAGGTGCTATTCAGACAGAAAGGACATCAGCACCGAGATGGCAGAGCCACAAGGTGGAAGGGGCCTGGGTCCCGCCTCCCAGTCAGGGACACCACCTATGTTTGAGGTAGCGGCCAATTTTTACTGTGTCTAGTTATCAAGGTTTCTGGATTTATCTTTCACAGACAACAGGGCTGCTCTGTGAACAGCAGAGGATTTGTCAGCTGGTCCCTGCTCCGCCGTGGCAGGGTACTGACTGTGGTCTGCGATGTCTGGTTCCATGGCCGTGGGTGCCAGTGGCTGGAGCTGGGGCCTCTGCCAAGTATCCTGGCTCAGATTAGGACTCAGAGCACAGTGTTACACACAGGTGGTGAGCAGCTCGGGGGGTGCGGGCCAGGGCCCCAGCTGGACTCTGTCTCCCAGAGGCCACAGCCGATGGACTGCCTGTCTCAGCTCCTCCCTGTCTTATTTGCTTTCTGGGCTCCTTTTGTTTTGTTTTGTACTGGGGGATTGAACCCAGGGACCTTCTACCTCTGAGCTACACCCCTAGCCCTATTTTATTTTTTACTTGGAAGCAGAGTCTTTTTTTTTTTTTCCCCAGTACTGGGGATTGAACCCAGGGACATTCTACCTCTGAGCTACACCCCCAGCCCTATTTTTTATTCTTTATTTTGAAACAGGGTCTCACTAAGTTGCGGAGGGCCTCACTAAGTAGCCAAGGCTGGCAACGAACTCGTGATCCTCCTGTCTCAGCCTCCCAAGTACTGGGATTACAAGTGTTCACCACCACACCCAGCTGGAAGCAGGGTCTTACTAAGTTACTGAGAGACTCGCCAAGTTGCCGAGGCTGGCTGTGAACCTGTGATCCTCACGTCTCAGTCTCCCAAATACTGGGATTACAGGTGTGCACCATCATGCCCGACTCTGGGCTTCTCTTACAAATAACTGGTGTCAACTCCTTGCCCAGAGTCTGCTTTGGGGAAGCCCAACCTAAGATGCAAAGCATGGTTTGTACACTCCTGAGGCAGGTAAGTTGATTTCAGGCAGTATTGGGGAACTTTTCAAAATCAACTGCCTGCATGTGAATTTGTGTGTGTTTGTGTGTGTGTGTGTGTGTGTGTGTGTGTGTGTGTTACTAGGGGTTGAACCTGGAGCATTCTACCTCTAAGCTAAACCCCCAGCCCTTTTTAGTTTTGAAACAGGGTCTCACTAAGTTGCTGAGGGTAGTCTTGAACCTGGGATCCTCCTGTCTCAGCCTCCCACATACTAGGATTACAGGCATATGCCACTATGCCTGGCTTTGCATGTGAATTTAAAGAACTGTTTAGGAAATAGTAGAGAGATACGCCAAACATTGTGAAGGTAATATAAAAACAACACCCAAAAAGACCGCGCTGTGCTGTCCAAGATGAAGCAGTTCTATCCTGGCAAGAAGATATGTGCGTGGTTTCATTTTCTATCCCACCTTGGCTGTGCTTCCCTTTTTGCCAGGACTACTAGGAAGCTCAGAGTGGAATCTGCTGAGTTTGCATTTTCAATCCTGGAAGGGTGTCCACTTCAGATGTATGGTTTCTCATTTTTCTAAGTTCACCCTTCACTGGTGTGTACTATGACTCAGTAGCGGCTGGGGCCTGGTGGGCAGGAGTTTAGAAATGTATTATAAACAAAGATGTCATCAAGTACAGGAGCTCTGACAAATCTAGATTCAAATCCCTGCTCTGCAACTTGGGGAACCTGACCATAATATCACTGCCCACACTCTTGGCCCTCACTTATAAATGAAGACAAATCCATAGGAAGCATCTAGCGTGGCTTTTTTTTTTTTTTGTACTGGGAATTGAACTCAGGGGCATCCTACCTCCGAGCTACAACCCCAGCCCTATTTTACTTTGAAACAGAATCTCGCTAAGTTGCTGAGGGTCTCAAAACTGCCATCCTCCTGTCTCAGCCTCCCAAGTACTGGGATCACAGGAGTGCACCACCACGCCTGGCTAAGCACGGCTCTTTCACACTATAAATGAGTGTTGTTAAGATCAATGAGGCAAAAGGGGCACACTCGGGAAGCTCTGTGTACCCCAACATCAGTTGCAGGCCTGACCAGGGCCCATGCGTGGCTAACCAAAGTGGAAGGCTCCTAACCACTCAGCAGGGCAGGTGTTCTGTGACGTCTACGAGGGTGTGTTTGTCTCATTCACTTAAATTCTTAAGTCCTAATTCGGAGCCCAGCACAGACTCGGTATTTGTTGAATGAAGCAAAAGGACGAGCAGCTGCAAGCGCCAGGTGTGTGTCACGGTTTGCAGGTCTCCTGCTGCAGGGTGCCACTGGGCCCTTCAAGTCGCCAAGTCCCCTCTGCTGTGGGTTTCGGGGCCTGGGACACTCTTAAGTCCTCATGGCTATCTCCTGTTTCACAGATGCTGGGCTCAGTAGCAGGAACGTGCAATCCCAGCTACTCAGGAGGCTGAGGCAGGAAGATCGCAAGTTCAAGGCCAGCCTCAGCAACTTAGAGAAACCCTGTCTTAAAATGAAAAATAAAAAGCGCTGGGGATACAGAGCGCTCCTGGGTTTGTACTTCAGTATTGCAAATAAAACAACAAAGCAGACACAGACGCAAAGCGACTTGTCCAGTTCATCCAGATGGGGTGGTGAAGCCCCCAGGCTGGCGGAAGGCAGGGCACCCCCACCCTGCCCGCTGCACCCCGAGTCTGGCTCTTCTTCCCAGAGAAATGAGCCTCCTTTGGTCTCCTTCTCACTGACCGCAAAGACTCAGCACTGTCCTTAGAAATATTTGGAAAGTTTTATTTAAATGTTTTGTGTTCCTTTTTAACCAACACCAAAAGGAGAAAGGTTTTTTCTTTTTCTTTTTTCTTTTCATTCCAAACAGGAGAGTCGCTTCAGAGAGGAGCTGGCATGTGTGTCTAGAGCTGGGAGTGCAGCTCCGCCAGGCCGGCCACCCTGGGGGGCAGCCTGGAGCAAGCCAGCCAGCGCCCCCCACCCTGAGGAGAGGCCTGGCCCTCTGCAGGAAGGGCTGGGCTCGGGGACCAGGGCATGAGTGTCCAGAGGGACGGACAGGGGGTGGGAGGGTCGGATCTGGAATGTTCCATGGAGGCTACAGGCTTGTGTATCTGGAGAAGTATATTTGTTAGAAAAATAAGATGCTTTAAGAATTTCTGCAGTCCATGCTCTGCCTGCCCAAGAGAAGCCTTCCCGTTGGCCAAAGGGCAGGCGGGAGGGTTCAAGGCGGGAGCCAGGAATGCGTCTGGCCCGTGGAGGATTCCAGAGCGGGGTGAGGTGGGCAGCAGACGTTGGTTCCTGGGTCCCCTTTCTGGCCACTGCAGAGGCTGCGGAGGCTGCGGCCTCCCCGCCCTGGCAGTCGGCAGCTCCAGGAGAGGGAGGGAGGCCAGCCATCTGTCGTGGGCTCCGGCGCCCAGGCCCTGGGCCCTCAGAACAGGCCGCTCAGGGGGAGCAGGGCCAGCGGAGTCAGCAGGAGCCCCGCGGCAGGGCTGTGCGCCGAGCTGGCCCAGCCGCAGTGGTCCAGGTTGGCCCCGATGCAGGCGGCGTACGCCATCACGTGGGGGATGTAGTTCTGCTCGTGCACGCCGTGCAGCAGGTGCGCCATGGGGCCCTTGGCGAAGACGGCCACGTCCTCCCCGCCGTGCGTCTCGTGGCGAAGGGGCACGGCAGACTGGGCCTGGTAGTTGTTGTGAGCTGTGGGCGGGAGAAAGGCTGGCTGAGGGCTGGCCGGGCCCGCTCCCTCCCCTCTGGGCTGGGGGTGCTCTGGATCAATCCCCAGCACCGCACAAAATAAAAATAAAAAAACAGGGGAAGGTCACAAGACTTGACTCTGAGTCTGTTCTGACAGAAATCTGGATCCAAGAGAGAAAGTTAATCTCATCCTGGCCGTTTGGTTTAGCAGAGAAGAACCCCTGGAGGTGCTATGTGGTAGGTGGTGCTGGGGACTGGACCCAGGGGCATTCTACCTATGAGCTACACCCCCAGCCCTATTTAAAATTTTATTTGGAAACTGGGGCTTGCTAAATTGCTGACAACCTTGCTAACTTGCTGAGGCTGTCCTTGAACCTGCAATCCTCCTCTGACAAGAACTGGGATTATAGACATGTGCCACCACACCTGGCCAAAGGGTTTTTTTTTTTTTTTTTTTTTTTTTTTTGGTTATGAGAATCAAACTCAGGGTGTTGTACATACAAGGCAAGCGCTTTGCCACGGAGCTAAATACTAGCCCTGAGGGACACTTCTTACCACCAGCTACACCATGGGACCCGTAGGAAACGTGGGATGCATCAAGAACAAATAATATTTAACAATACGGAACTGGATGAACTAACTGGAAAGCCTCATAGATTTTTATTTTGAAATAGGGTCTCGCTAGGTTGATGAGAGTCTTCCTACTGGCTGAGGCTGTCCTCGAACCTGTGATTCTCCTGTCTAGACCTCCCAAGTACTGGGATTATAGGCATGTGCCACCACATATAGGCACAGCTAGATTGGAATATTATATAGCCAGTAAAAACGACACGTCAAGGGCATTTTACCTCCAAGCTACACCCTCAGCCCTTATTTATTTATTATTTTATTTTATTTTTGTTTGTGGTACTGGGGAATGAACCCAAGGGCATTCTATCTCTAAGCCGTACCCTCAGCCCAATTTTATTTATTTATTTTATTTTATTTTATTTTATTTGCGGTACTGGGGATTGAACTCAGGGGCATTCTACCTCCGAGCTATACCCCCAGCCCTATTTTTTATTCTTTATTTTGAAATCGAGTCTCACTAAGTTGCGGAGTGCCTCACTAGGTAGCTGAGGCTGGCCTCGAACCCGGATCCTCCGGTCTCAGCCTCCCGAATGCTGGGATTACAAGCGTGTGCCACCACGCCCGGCTTCCAATTTTATTTTATTTTTTTTTATTTTGAAACAGGGTCTCACTAGGTTAATGAGAGTACATACCAAGTACCGTGCTAAGCTCATCAGACCCACTTAGTCCTTCAGGTTAGAGCTGCTAAATCACAGGAGAGGATTCAAACTGAGGCCGTTCTGATACCAGACTGGGCTCTCCCAGGATGCCTGACCCTGCCTGTCCCCAGCCATCCCGGGCACCGGTGCCTCCCGGCCTGGCCCTCTCACCGTAGTCCACCATGGAGACGTTCTCTCGCTCGCCGTCCACCACCTTGTAGCCGGGCCCGTTGCCATACAGGATGGCAGTGAAGGGCTTCTTGTCTGTGTCGCTCACCATGGGCGCCAGGCCTGCACAGGGACAGAGTCCAGGGGCCACGTTAGGGAAGACAGGTGAGTCCCCAGCCCGACTGGGCTCCTCGGTGTCAGCGGCTTGGTGACTCCTGGGTCCTCTCTGAGGGGCTCCAGACCACCCGCACGAAGCCTCCTTCTGACCCTTACTAACTTCCTACCAACTAGCCCCCAATTTTCCCTGTGCCTGCGCTGGCCCCATCCCTTCGTCCGTCCTCTCCCCATCCATCCGCCTGTCAACCGTCCCTTCCCTTCTTACAGCCGCCATCGCCGGCCTTGCTCCTCCTCCCGCCCCAGTGGAGGCCCACCTACCAAAGATGGAGTTGCCTCGGGGCGTGTAGCCACCGAACGTGAAGACGTGGGAGTGGTCGGCAGTGACCACGGTCAGCGTGTCTTCCAGCGAGGTCATGGCGCCCGCCTGTCCGATCGCCCGGTCCATCTCCACCGCCTCGTGCAGCGCCTGCTTGGCCTTGCCCTCGTGGTGCCCGTGGTCGATCCTGCCTCCTGGGGACACCGAGGCAAAGGCCTGGGGTGAGGGGCGGGGCCGGAACCCCACACCCCCGAGGTCAGACGCGCCGCCAGGTTGGCATTGCGTGGTAAGGGGGGCCGGTGACCATCACGAGGGACGTCTTAGACGCAGACACTGCATCTCTGTGGAGCCCAGACAGGGTCGCAGGACCAAAGACACAGCGTGCGGAATGCAGAGCCCAGGTCTAAAGGCAGACCCGCCAGGCTGATGGCAGGCCACTTCCCCGCCACCCCTCTGCTCCGGGCACCATCCCTTCAGCTGTTTGAAGGAATCCCTGAGGACTTTGGGGAGGCCAGAGAGAAACACACCTCTGTCCCTACCCCATGCCAGCTGTAATAAACTCACGTCTCATTTGTTGTTGTTTGTACTAGGGACTGAACTCAGGGACACTCTACTTCTGAAATACACTCCCAGCCCTTTTTTCATTTTTTATTTTGAAGCACGGTCTCGCTAAGTTGGTGAGCCTGGCTTCGAACCAGCGGTCCTCCTGTCTCAGCCTCCCAAGTCCTGGGATTACAGGCGTGCACCACGGCGCCCAGCTTTAATGTCTCGTTTTCCCTTTGCAATGTTCCTGGGTGAGATGGACACGATGGGCCCAGCCCTTCTACAGATGGAGCCACTGAAGGCTGGAGAGGGAGGGAGGGAGGGAGGGAGGTGACGTGTCCCGGTGGGATCCGCTGGGGGTTGAGCTCGGGTTGGCCATGGAGTGCCACGGGGGCTGGCGGGGCCTGAATCCATGCCACACGGGGCCTGGCTTCAAGCTTGGCCTAGCGGCTTAGGGGTGTGTGGCTTTAGGGGACACCTCCCCTTGGCCACCAGCAGGACGCTGCCTAGATGCACACCCCAGCTCTGAGGGTCCCAGCCCGGGCAGGCGCCAGGCCGCTTCCCCGCCTCCAGCCTCGGCCTCCCTCCCGGCTGGCCTGGCGGGCTGGCGGGGCGGGCCGTCCCTTTGTTGTGGCTTTGGGAGCAGCTGGCCTGGTGGGCCGGCCTGGCCCCAATCACAAAGAGGACTGCTCCCGGGGGAGCCCGCGCTCGCCGCTGCTGGTTCCTGGCCGGTTCCTGGGCATCAGAGGCCTGTCCAGGGCAGGGCCCAGACCGCTGCGCTTGTGGGAACCCCGGGGTTTGGCAGGAGAGCAGCCGAGCTGAGCCGGCGACCGCTGGCCTCTGGAAGGTGGAGGGGCCTGAGCATGTAGGTATGCGCGGCGGCGAGGGCGCAGGTGCAAATGCAGCCGCGTGTCTGCGTGGGTGTGTGCACACCCGGGTCTCCACAGGACAATGCGCGGAACTGCAGAAGGCAGCGGCCCTCTGAAGTCTGGATGATTCCGGAACCTTTATCACTTCCTCCCACTTCCCATTGTTGTCTTGGCTATTGTGTGGGCCTGATGGTGATAATAATAGAAACCCGAGCGAGCACTGATTCTTGGCTGCGTCCTGTTCCCAGTAGTTTACGTCTCTCAGGGCCACGCAGGCTGGTCACCCTTGCAGGGTCCCACAGCCAGTGGGGGCGGCACCAGGGCCCGAGCCGGCTCGGTGGCCTCTCACGCCCGGCCACAGCTGGGAAAGCCAGGACCCGCGGGGGGCCTTTTACAGGAGGGAGGTTGAGGGCCTGCGCCCCCCAAAGCCAGGTCTCAGAGGTTCCCAGGAGATAGGTGCCTCAGCCTCGTCAGGAAGCCTCCCCAGACCGGCCGGCCACGCTGTCTCCACCCTGCAAGCGCTGGGGTTTCCAGGACACCCTCTCCCCAGAGTCCACAACCCATCACCCCAAAAGGAATTCCTCTCTTCACCCCCAAACCGGGCAGTTCTCTTTGAGAGCTGAGTCATCCCGTCCCCAGGTCCCCGGGGCCATGTTTCTGGAAGCTTCCCCTCGGTAGCCCTGGGGCACCTACCTTCCACCAGCAGGAAGAAGCCTTTGGGGTTCTTCTTCAGGATCTTGATGGCCATGTCCACCATCTCGGTGAGGGACGGATCCGTCTTGTTGTTCCTGTTCAGCTCGTACTGCATGTCCCCCGGCTCAAAGAGACCTGAGGACGCCAGGACACGGCTGCCAAGGGCTCTGGTGTCTCAGAGGACACAGGTCCCCATAGGGAGGAGCCTTAGCCGTGGCTCCAGTGGCTGCCAACCAGGCCCACAATCCCTAGCGTCTCCACAAGCCCCACCAGGATGGGTGCAGGGTCCCTGTGCCCATTCTACAGAGGAGGAGACTGAGGCTCAGAGGTGTCCAGCAACTGGCTGTTTCCAGCTGGGAGGTGGCGGACCTGAGATGCAAATCCATCCAGGGCCCCGCACTGCGGCCCCGGGGCAGGGGACTCTGGCCTGGAGCGGAGGGGACAACTTGAGTGTGCACGTGTTCCCATGGAGACCGTGGGCGTTAGAAGGGCACAGTGGCCGTGCGGCCCAGCAGCACAAAGTCCGGGGCCATCGTCCCTTCTGCTCACTGGGACATAAGGACAGCGACCCATTCCTGGATGTCCCTCCAGAGCATCTGGGCCTGCACACGAGGGTACATAGCCAGCCACTCCGAGGGCTTTGGAATCCGGTAGGAGTGGCTTCCAAGATGGCTGCCCCTTGCCTGCCAACGCCAGGACTGGCAGAGACCGCCTCGCTGGCTCCTGCCCTGGCCGCTCAGTGGAGCCGACTCCAGGTCCCTGTCCCCCCCACCTCGGTGCCCCCCAGCCCAGGAGCTGTCGAAGTCCCAGCCCCCAGCTTGGGGTCAGCTCTGCCCGGTCCACACTGCTGTGTGGCTGGCGGAGCGCCACTCCCCTCTCTGAGCTTCAGCTTATGGCTCTGCATGGCCAGCAGGTCTCCGGCCCAATTTCACGAACTAGATGCCCTTCCTCGGCCCTCCCAGGCCTGGACACCCCG
This sequence comes from Graphiurus murinus, assembly GCA_004027655.1. NCBI lineage: Eukaryota > Metazoa > Chordata > Mammalia > Rodentia > Gliridae > Graphiurus > Graphiurus murinus. The sequence continues at coordinate 25,901 of PVLC010021372.1, forward strand.
GCAGAGGCCCTTATGTGGGCCGGCTGTGGCCCTGGCCCCGAGCTGGCCTCCCCACTTCACTTACCCAAGAGGTAGTCCACAGCATCGGGGTCCAGGGTCAGGAGTTCCTCGCGGTTCCAGACATAGTGGGAGCTCTGAGGAGGAAGGTCCCGAGTCAGTGCGTGCAGGGGCAGGGCGGGCGTCCCCAGCTGGCCTGGGAGCTGGGGCCATTTCTGTGTCCTCCCACCAATCAACACCCCTCCTGGGGCCTACCATCCCTGACCTCAAAGAACGACAAGTAAATAGGCAATTATAATGTATAATGCAGGCGGGTGAGAATTCTGGGAAACCAGGAGGGCTGTGAGCCCAAGGCCTGGGTCACGGAGGACTCCCTGGGGGAGGTGATGTCCTGGCCGAGCCCTGGAGACCAAGTGGGGACTGGTCAGCCTGGAGTCTTCCATGCCGGGGTACCAGGGGGCAGAGAAGAGGCAGGCCCGGGTCCAGGACTAGGAGTACCCACCGAGGGTACAAGCTGTGTGTCTGGGGGCCGTGGGGAGCTGCGCTCTCTGCCTCCAGACCCCAGGAGGGGGGATACAGGAGGTGCCGCTTCCCCAGAGCATGAAGACACAGAGGGAGGCTGGCCAGGCTTGGCCTGGAGACACCACCATTCAGGGCAGGGACCTGCAGCCTGGCACCGCCAAGATCAGCTGTGTGTCCTCGGGCAGCCCCGTGCCTTCTCTGGGCAATGGTACTGGGGTCCGTGGACCTCACGCCTCAGGGGCTGCTGTGGGGGAAGACGGAGAGGCTCCCCAATTCCCCACTCCATCTAGGTAGCGCTGTGCTTTCTCACATAATCCTCACATCATTCCCATCGCACAGAAGGGGACACTGAGGCACACAGACATGGCTACTAAATGGTTAAGGTGAAACTGATATTTTTCCAAAAAATGGGGTGAACCCCTTTTTTTTTTTTTTGTGGTACTGTGGATTGAACTCAGAGGCATTCTATCTCCGAGCTATACCCCCAGCCCTATTTTTTATTCTTTTATTTTGAAACTGAGTCTCACTAAGTTGCGGAGTGCCTCACTAGGTAGCTGAGGCTGGCCGCAAACCCGGATCCTCCGGTCTCAGCCTCCCGAATGCTGGGATTACAAGCGTGCGCCACCACGCCCGGCCATTTTTTTTTTTTTTTTTTTTTTGATTCGGGGATGAAACCAAGGAACATTCTACCTCCAAGCTACACCCCCAGCCCTTTTCATTTTTTACTTTGAAACAGGATCTGCTAAGTTGCTGAGGCTAGCCTTGAACCCTTCATCCTCCTGTCTCAGCCTCCCAAGTAGTGAGATTACAGGTGTGTGTATTTGAGGCATGATTTTCTAGAATGCGGACCAGAAGGGCCCTGAGTGCTCCCCTCTCGGCTGGGTTTGGGACCACCAGCTAGGCCCCCTCCCCATCTTGGGGGTCTAGATTCAGCTCCAGGGCAGGAAGGGGAAGCTTGGGCTCCATGTCCCATGTAGAGAAACTGAGGCTGGGAGGTGAGGTGCCTCTCGGGCTCTGGCCCAGTCCAAGCTGACTCGGGGGGAGGGACGGGGCAAAGCCACTCACTCCCACGCCTCCCCCACCTCGCGAGGGCCGCTCCTGGCCCTGCCTCCGCCCACGCAGGCTCCCCGGGGACGGTTCTGGAACCCTGAGAAACCCAACCCCACAGTGACATCAAAGTGGCAGCCAGGCTGCTCCCCACTGTCTTCAGCGCTGACCACAGTCATTTCCAGACCCCAGCGGCCCCAGGCAGGCCCACAGGACAGACTTAAAGGGCCAGAGCCTCTCCATGGAGCCAGAGCCGGGGACCTCCCCGAGCCCAGCCCCCTTCCCCAGCCTATTTGCTCCTGGGCTGGAACACTCCTGGGTCCACCGTGCCCCCCCCCCCCGCCATCCTCCAGTGCCGCCCCCCCACCACTCTCCCAGGACTTCCGGGCCCTTCTCTTGTGGCCTGTCCCCTCGGGGTGCCTGCAGGTCCAGGCTTCCCTGCGTCCCTGACCATCTGACTCACCCTTGTGTCGCGGGTCCAGCCAGGGTCCCACATGCTGTGGACGCTTGGGCCAGCCCAGCCCCCCACCCCCTTCCCCCCCCTCTGGTGTCCCAGGCAGAAAGGCATCGGGCAATCAGCTCCTATGCGCCATGCACAGG
>PVLC010021373.1:0-28072 GCA_004027655.1 Graphiurus murinus
GTGATGGGGGGAGGGGGGACACCCTAATGAGCATGATGTACTTTCAGGAACACATCTAAGTCAATCACTAAACTGAACTTGAGAAGGAGGGAGGAGGAGGGACTGGGGTGGGAATTGGGGAAGGGTTAAATGAGAAATGTGTGCATGTATGCCTTTACCAGCTTGTACCTAACAAAGATGTATGATTACAATGCACCAATTAAAAATAAATAAATTTAAAAATAATAAAACAATTTAAAAGGAGGAAAGACTATTTCAGATAAAGTGAACTTCAGAGCAAAGAAAATAACTAGCTACAAAGTGACCTATTAAGTAATAACAAAATAATAAATTTACGAGGAAGACTAAATGATTCTAAATAAATATGCTCCAAACAGGAGCCTCAAAACACATGATGCAAAAATTGAAAGAACTGAAAGGGAAAATAGATAAATGTGCAATTTTATTTCGAACTTCAACAGACCTCTTGGGATTGAAGTTCTATTTTAGTAACTGATAGAAATACTAAACAGATTACCACAGATTATCAACAAGGATATAAAAGAACACAAAGAACAGGATCTAATTGACACATACAGAACATCCCCCTGCCCCCTCCCAAATCAGAGAAAACGCTTTTGTTTTCAAGCACTCATGAACATCCACCCAAATTGATCTTATCCTGAGTCATAAAACAAACTATATCTAACTTAAAAAACTGAAACCACAGGTTTTGGTGGTGCACTTGTAATCCCAGGATTTGGGAGGCTGAGATAGGAGGACAATAAGTTCAAGACCAGCCTCAGCAAGAGTGAGACCCTCAGCCACCTAGCAAGAACCTGTTTCAAAATAAACAGTAAAAATAAAATAGAAGATCTAGGGGTATAGATTAGAGGTAGCATATCCCTGGGATCAAACCACACACAAAACATACACACACACACAAAACTGAAACCACTACACTGCTCTCTGACCATAATGAAATCAAACTGGTAATCATTTATGGAGAGAGACCAAGATAATGTTTAAAAACCTAGACATTAAATAACATATTTTGAGCTGGGAGTGTTGGTACACACTTGTAATCCCAGTACTTGGGGGCTGAGAAAGGAGGATTGCGAGGCCTTCTGCAACTTAGCTAGACCCTGTTTCAAAATAAGGAATAAAAAACAAGGCTGGGGGTGTAGCTCGGAGTAGAATGCCTCTGGGTTCAATCCCTAGTACCGCAAAAATAAGTAAATAGCCAGGCGTGGTGGCGCATGCTTATAATCCCAGTACTTGGGAGGCTGAGACTGGAGGATCTGGGTTCATGGCCAGCCTCAGCTACTTAGTGAAGCCCTCCGCAACTTAGTGAGAACATGTTTCAAAAATAAAGAATAAAAAATAGGGGCTAGGAGTGTAGCTCGGAGGTAGAATGCCCCTGGGTTCCATCCCCAGTACCGCAAAAATAAATAAATAAATAAACAAATAAATACTATATTTCTAAATGAATTATAGGTCAAACAAGAAATAATTAAAAAAAAAAAAAAGCTTAAGAAAATGGCACTGGCCAGGTGTGGTGGCACACACACACTTGTAATCCCAGTATTTGGGAAGCTGAGACAGGAGGATGGCAGGTTCACAGCCAGCCTCAGCTACTTAGGCTCTCTGCAACTTAGTGAGACCCTGTTTAAAACAAAAAACAGCACTGGTTGGGCATGGTGGTGCATTCCTGTATGGAAATGGCAATATAACATGAAAATGTATAGGATGTACCTTAAGCAGTGTGGAGAGAACTTTTACAGCACCACACACGTACATTAGAAAAAGAAAATGTCTCAAGTCAATGATTTAAGTTCCCACCCAAGAAAATAAAAAAGGAAGAGAAAGATAAACCCAAAGCAAATAGAAGCATAATAAAGTTAACAGCAGAAACTAATGAAATTAAAAATGGAAAAGTAGAAAAAAAAATCAATGGAATAAAAAACTAGCCCTTTAAAACATAAATAAAATCAATTAACCTTGAGCAAGACTGATTATCAATGATAAAGATAAAAATAATCAGTAAAAGGGATATAGATGAACAATTGATAGACAACCAAATGGTATATCCACTCAGAAAATAGTTTGACAGTGTAAGTTTTAGTTAGACTGGGCTTCTATAATAAAAAACAATATAGACTGAGTAGCTTTAACAACAAATATTTATTCTCACAGTCTGGAGGCTGGGAAGTCCAAGACCAAGGCACCAACAGATGCAGGGTCTAGCAAGGGTCCGAGCCTCGTTCAGTAGAGTTGTCTTCTTGTTATTTTGTCACATGGCAGAAGGGACGAGGAAGCTCTGCATGGTCTCTTTTATAAGGGCACTGATTCTATTCACGAGGGCCCTACCCTCCTGACCTCATCACCTCCCAGAACCCCATCTCCAAATACCATCACATTTGGAATTAGGTTCCAACATACGAATTGAGGTACAGAGGGGCATAAACATTCTGCCCATGGCAGGAATGCTCACAATTTAGTTTATAGTCAGCTGATAGAACTAAACATCTACACATGGTTCAACAATTGTACTATTAGGGATTTATTGCAGAGAAATCAAAACTTATATTGCCGTAAAAACTCATACATGATTATTCACAGAAGCTTTATTAGCAATAGCCAAAAACTGGAAACACCTCAGACATCCTGGAATAGATGAATGATTAAACAGACTGGTACATCCATACCATAAAATGCTGCTCAGTAATTAAAAACAAGTGAACTATTCATACACACAACTTGGGTGAATCTCAAGAGAATTATGCTGAGTCAAAACAAATCCTAAAAGGTTATATATTGTTATGATTCCATTTATGTAACATTCTTGAGAGAAAAACACTGTAGAAATAGAGATTAGTGGTTTCTGGGAGTTCTCAATGGAAGTGTAAGAGGAAAGATAAAGGTTGGCTATGCCTATAAAGGGGCAAAAAGAAGATTAAAAACCTTTATGTATTGTGACTGTATCAATGTCAACATCTAGGTTGTTCTATTGTGCTACAGTTTTGCAAGATAAATGTTACACATGATCTCACTATACTATTTCTTAATTGCATGTAAATATATAATTATCTCATAACCAAGTGTTTATTAGTGTGTATACAGCTATTTAAAAAGAATACATTAGAAGCCAGGCATGGTGGTGCACACTTGTAATACCATTATTTGGGAGGCTGAGACAGAAGGATCACAGGTTCGCAGTCAGCCTCAGCAACTTAGTGGGGCCTTCCGCAACTTAGTGAACCACAATTTCAAAATAAAAAATAAAATAGGTCTAGGGTGCAGCTAAGATATAGAAATGCTCCTGAGTTCAATAACCAGTACCACATTATCTATTAACCTGTAGTACTTGACATAAATTGGGTGCTCACTAAATACTCATCCAATCAGTAAAAGGAAACTGCAGAAACTACATATTATTTTATTCCAAAATTATTAAAAACTTAAGTGCTAAATATTTATGTTTGTGTAGTGTATGCGAGCATGTAGAAATGTGTGAACGAAGCCAGGCTCAGTGGTGCATGCCTGTAATACCAGTACTTAGAAGGCTGAGACAGGAAGATAACAGGTTCAAGGACAGTCTCAGCAACTTAACAAGGTCTTCAGCAACTTTGAAAGACCCTGTTTCAAGAGAGGAAGGAAGGGAGGGAGGGAGGAAAGAAAGGTATAAACAGATGCACAGTAAAATGCTAACAAAACTTACCTTATACATCCCTTTGTTGTTGCAGTAAACACTTGTGAAATTCTAGCTTTGGAAAAGGCAATTAATAAGCAATGTTTTAAAAATATATGTAGGTGATTTAAGAAAGAGCAAACAACATAAGATGAAAAGCAAAAATTATGAATGAGATTAATACAACTATAGGATGCTTTTAGTACAGTGATGGTCAAATGGTATAAATTGCAAAATGTGGTTATCTTCAAGGAATTTGCAATGAGAGAAGAAAGCTGAGAGGTTCGGTGACAACAAAGTACAAGAAGAAAATTTCAGAATGAGGAAGAACACTCTGTGATGAACTTAAAAGTCCATCCATGCTCAAGCTCCCTGGACTACCAAACTACTCTGCAGCATTGCCCCTCCACACAAAAGTGGAGAAGGACCAGCTAGGAACACATATGCACAAGTGGTTGGCCAGTGCAAGAGTGAAGGTGGAAAAGTGCAGAAGAGGCATGTATGCGACAACTAAGACAGAAATGAAATTTGCAATGTGTCCTCAGCACCAGCCAATGACACACTTACAGTACAGTAAGTTCTGCAGGGTATCTGACATTGTAGTCAGTACTCAAGGGAAGAAAGAGAGAGAGGCTGTGGCCAAAGAATTATGGAACACTAGCCAGGTGAGGTGGCACATGCCTACAATCCCAGCACTTAGGAGGCTGAAACAGGAGGATCACAACATGACCGTGTTTCAAAATAAAAGAGCTGGGGGTATACCTCAATAGTAGAGCACTCCTGGATTCAATCACCAGTATCACTCACACACACACACACACACACACACACACACACACACACGTGCACACACACATACACACACAACTAGAAAACACTGAATGTATCTTTAGAGAAGCTGGAAGATACGGGGGACAAAAGAAACATTAATTCTATCTGTAATATTATTACCTTTCTTTAAAAAAAAAAACTAAAAACAAGTGAGATAAAAATGTCAATAATTGACAATTCTGGATATGTTGATAATTGTGCATGATCTTATCTTTTGTACTTTTATATCTATTAGCTACTTCTCAAATAAAAGTATGACAAACAATCAAATACAAAGAACATATTGGAGGAAAGGGGATCAACTATGAGGCTGCTGCAATATTCCAGACTAATATTGCAAAGTATAAAATAGAACACACTCCAATGGAGACAAAGAGGAGTCAGATACACAAGCTTCTTCTGAGACAGGTCTTAGTAACTATTTGAATGTTGTCTTAGTCCATTCATGCTGCTATAATGAAAGACCCTGAACTGGATAGCTTAAACAATAGACATTTTTTCTCTAACCTTTCTGGAAGCTGAGAAGTCCAAGATCAAGGTGCCTGCCAATCAGGTTCCTGGTCAGGGCTCTCTTCCTGGCTTATAGTCAGCTACCTCCTCATTGTTTTCACAAGTCACGGGAGAGAGGGAATTTGCTCTTCCCCTTCTTATAAGGACACTCATTTCATTCAAGAGGGCTCCATCCCCATGGCCTCATCTAACCCTAATTACTTCCCTAAAACCCCATCCGCAAGTACTATCACATACTAAGTCATTAATAGGCAGCAGGAAAGCCCAGTACATCCTTTTACACCTATCTACATGCTTGTATACACTTATATAAACATACATGTAGTGTCCAGGCTTTTTATAATTTTGGAATAAAATAATATGTATTTTCTGCAATTTCCACTTACTCATTGAGCAAATATTTAATGAGCACATATTTACATAAGTTACTACACTTAGGTACCTACCAGTAATATATTGCAGACATACTTCAGGTCAATAAATAATAGCTCTACTATATTCTTTGTAAATAACTGTGAATACACTCAAACATTTTTTATTATGAGATATATATTTACACAGTTAAGAAATAATATAGAGAGATTGTGTGTAACATTTATCTAATTTTCCCCAGTAGTAACACCTTGCAAACAGTAGCAGTGTCATAACCAGGATATTTAAATACTTTTTAACCATTTGCCATGTGTGAAACAGTTCTACTATTTTTATTATTTTCCTATCTTTAATGTATCAATGATAACGCTTTTGAATGGTATGCCCTTAACTGTTTTTCCAATAAACTGTGGTTTTTACTGTGTGATTTTGCATAGTGTGGCAATTTTAAGTATATGTCTCCTTACAGTAGGAAGAACTGTAGTTAGTAATCAATCTGTGGTTGATGGTAAATAACACTTTCTCTTCCCCCTGGAGACCTGAGGCTCCTGAAATTGTAGGAGCCCCTTTTAGTCATCACAGTCTATTTGGGCTAGCAGTTCTGCTCCACAATTAAAAGCAATAAATAGTTATGCATAGCCAACTGCATGCCCAACATTGTGATAAGCAATGAAGATACTGTCATTCATAAGAAGCAGTGCCCATAACTCTTCCAATCTGGTGGGGAGAGATGAGAACAGTAATTATGATGGAATGGAGCAAATGCTATTCAAGAATAATGCAAGCTTTTCTCTCCCAGACTTTAGGGAGTTAGCAAAGACTTCCCAAAGGAAGGTTCTTTCCCAGATCTTTGCACTCTGTGGTCTCTTTCCTTGCTTTTCCCTCTCTCTGCCTCCTTGGTGAGTCACTGAGCAAAGCGGCGGAACAGGGAAGAGTTAATATGGCACAGGTGGGAGGGATAAGGGCCCTGAGGGAAGCAGGTTGAACAGCCACATAAAGGGCCCGGCAGACACTGGTCAAGGTGAAGAGACGCTGCCAACACACAGTGCTCGGAATCTTTCTTCAGTCAAGCCGTCTGTCTGCTGGTGATTTCCTCTTCATTCAACATTTCTTAAGTTTCTTCTAGAGACTAGATTCTGGGGAGAGCCCATCTACTCATCCTGCCTCTTTCAACATCACAGGTGATTCTCCCTCATTTAACTGCTACCTTGGGCTGAGAGCCATTTGCTTCTTCTGTCACCTCCCTTCTGTGGCACCCTTGGAATGGGACACTAGTGGGACCCCCTTCCGGATTGTGAAGAATGCAAAGAGACAAAGAAGGAAAGCTTCTTTTCTTGCTGCCATCTCTTTATGTTGTTCCACGGCCCCAACTTCAACTCTCTACCCAGTGTTCACGTTTACTACTTCAACATGAAATTAAGGATAATGTAAGCACCCCACACCCCCCAAAACCCACCAGGTTTTCTTCTGTCACTCCAGGACCCCAGCGTCATTCTAGTTCCTGTTTGCCTCCCTTTACACTTTCTCCCTTTTGCTTTTGGGAGGGTTGGTGCCGAGAATGTTGGTGCTGGAGAACACTTAGAATCATTGTGTCTACCCCCATTGTAGAGTTGAGAAAGGTCAGGCCCAGGGGTCCCTCCACAAATCAAGATCAGTGCTGATCCCCACCCAGCACTGGTTTTCTCCCTAGATACAGAGACTGAGACTGACCCTGAAGGAGAAGAGCCTTCATCTCAGCTCCACCCTCAGCTGGCCTCCAATTAGAGGGCTCTGACTGTACCAGCCATAGCAGCAATCACCCCTTTCCTCACCACCAGTGTCCCCCTCCTCCTCCTTCAACTCTCATGGGTTTTTAGGAGCAAACGGTTCTTCCATCCTACCTCGAGTTGTGACCTTAGTTATCCATCCAAAATCCCCCAAGCAAAAGTTATACTCCTGTGATCCTCCTGGCCCTTCACTATTCCTATACATACTCCAAGGCTGGGTTTGTGCCACTGTGACAACCCTAAAATTCCTCCTCTTGCCCTTCCCTTATCAGGAATCATGCCCCCCTGAGCCTTGTAGCTTCATCCCCTACAGGATGGTAGAAACTCCATGGTCCAACACCACCTTCCTACACCCAACCTTCTTCATACTGACTGGCATTCCAGGCTTTGGGGGTGCCCGGGCCTGGCTAACATTGCTGTTTGGACCCATGTACCTGCTGGCCCTGCTGGGTAATGGAACACTGCTGGCAGTGGTACGGATAGACTCTACACTGCACCAGCCCATGTTTTTACTCCTGGCCACACTGGCGGCCACAGACCTGGGGCTAGCCTCATCTATAGCTCCAGGGTTGCTAGCTGTGCTGTGGCTTGGGCCCCGGCCTGTGCCATACGCTGCCTGCTTGGCCCAGATGTTCTTCGTACATGCGCTGACTGCAGTGGAATCTGGTGTGCTTTTGGCCATGGCCTGTGATCGTGCTGTGGCAGTGGGGCGCCCGCTGCACTATCCCATCATAGTTACCAAAGCCCGCGTGGGCTATGTGGCCTTGGCACTTGTACTGAAAGCTGTGGCTATCGTTGTGCCTTTCCCTCTGCTGGTGGCACGATTTGAGCACTTCCGTGCCAAGGCCATACACCATACCTACTGTGAGCACATGGCAGTGGTGGAGCTGGTGGTGGGCAACACAAGGGCCAACAACTTGTACGGGCTGGCACTTTCACTGGCCGTGTCAGGTGTGGATATTCTCGGCATCGCTGGCTCCTATGGGCTCATCGCCCATGCTGTGCTGCGGCTGCCTACGAGGGAGGCTCGTGCCAAAGCCTTTGGTACCTGTAGTTCTCACATCTGTGTCATTCTGGCTTTCTATGTGCCTGGTCTCTTCTCCTACCTCACACACCGCTTTGGCCATCACACTGTCCCAAAGCCTGTGCACATCCTTTTCTCCAACATCTACTTGCTGCTGCCACCTGCCCTCAACCCCCTCATCTATGGAGCCCGCACCAAGCAGATCAGGGACCGACTCCTTGAAGTGTTCACAGTCAGAAAAAGCCAGCTATAGTGGACAGTGATAACAATGGAGTCTGGCGTGGAAGGGGGATACTTGGAGGAATGTCTGGAGTCTGGGGGTGTAGGTTATGTTGTCTTTATTCCATTGTCTACATGTAACTGTGATCATTACTCAAAAGATACCTGCTACCCAGCTGTGGTGGCACACGCCTTTAATTCCAATATATAGGAGGCTGAGGTAGGAGGATCATAGCTTTCTGAACAGTCTCAGCAACTTAGCAAGACCTTCACTAACTTAGTAAGACTCTTTCAAAAATACAAAAAAGAAAGGGTTGGGGGTGTAGCTTGGAGGTAGAATGCTCCTGGGTTCAACCCCCAATACCAAGAGGGTGGGGGGAGTAAATACTTACTGTGAAGCCCTTACTGTGTAAATCACTGGTATGTATACACGTTGACCAAGCCATGTGTCGTGCTTGAAAGGAGGCAGGAGGCAGGGGGTTACACATTCCCATGCAGGGAAAATAAGATGAGGGAACAAGTTGGGATCATAATAAATATGACAAAGCTGAAAAAAATCTCCCTTTCCCACCCCACCCAATCATTCTGACCTAAATTGTGCCTAAACTCCTCCACAGATCCCAAACTTGGACAATGACATTGCCAAAGAGGATGGCATTGCCTCTGGATACAAAGGCTTGGGTACTTTTCTAGGATCCCAGCACCCTCTATTCTTAAAGGCAGATTGGATTTTCAGTCTGTCCTCAAGGAATGAGTTATACAGGCTTATCCTCTACCTCCTGAGAATGTGGTGCCAGTTTGTCCAGAACAATGGTTTTTAAGACATTTCAAATTTAAAGGATGCTCTTGGTCTCATGTTGTTATTCTCCTTTCCCTCATTTCCACCAAATTTCCAACTAGAACTTCTTTCCCTGGGCCTGCAGTTGGCCAAGGGTCCAACTGATTTTTTTTTTCTTTTTTTTTTTTTTTGGCGCTGAGGATTGAACCCAGGGGCATTTTACCATCAAGATACAGCCCCCAACCCTATTTTATTTTTTATTTGGAAACAAGTTCTTGCTGAGTTGCTGATAGCCTAAGTTGCTGAGGATAGCTTCAAACCAACAATACTCCTGTCTCAACCTCCCAAGCACTGGAATTACAGGCATGCACCACCACACCTGGCTGAAAAAACTGATGTCCCAGAAAATCATTGTAACTATATCACCTACTTTTCTGAGATTAAGTTGCTATGATTTCTTGCCAGTCTGCCCTTTTATGCACCCTCCACCAAGAATTTACAATCCTCCCCTCAAAATCCCCATCACACATGATACCAGTGCAATATGATGAAATAGCAATATTTCATACCGCTACACCTGCCAGAGCACAAAGACATTAACCAGGAAGTTTAATGGTGTTCACCAACAGGGGATTCATTTTCAGATAAGACTACACTGGATGAACACTGTATTTTAAAAAAAGGTCATTCATGCCCATATAGAGTTCAAAATATAGAAAGCAGGGAGTTACTGTTTACGGGTGGCATGCGCAAACTCTCCCAGGCAGACCCAAACTCTCCCAGAAAACTATTTAACCACAGATATTGGTGTTAGCCATGAGGACCTAAAGCAACCCAACCCACAGGTGGACCAAGCACCATGGGACATCACACGGAAGCAGCAGCTAAAGACCTGAAAAAGCAGCTTCCATCTCTAGGGCCACACGAGTTCTCACCAAGTCCTAATAAATAAGGAACAGGAGATAGCTCAGATCGGCATGACTTTCAGGTGTCATCACAATAAATTCAAGTAGATGAGGAGGACATCTACAGTCAACTCAAGGGCGGGTTCATCAGTCTCAAGACGAATTTTTTTTTTCATTTAGTTATGAGTTTAAAAGTCCTTCAAGCAATGATTTTTGTAGGTAACTGTGACAAAATACTAATACTAATGGGTCATGAGTCTTTAAGATATATATGTTCTTCTCTTAGTGATTCCTCTTTAATAAATCTGAGAAAATAATCGAGATATGAACAAACATGTATGCAGTAAGATATTTATTACATTATAAAGAAATATAAAGAAATTCTTGTATGTTATCTTGGGTCACATATACGTACACCCACGCTGTGTTTTGCCTTTCCGAAACCTCTGGTACATGAAAAGGGAAATCATATGCAGCCAGTGTTCACAAGCAATGAATTCTGTCCCCCCCCTCGACAGGAAGACTCTCCTAAGGCACCTTCAATCCCTGGCTGTGCACGGTTCCCAAAGGCAGCTGGTTCCAAACTGTATGTTGTCCACAATAAGAAATGTATTCTTTCAAGCCAAAAATCTACCCCCTTGGATACTGTATTTTGTTCTGGATTGAGATTGCAAACATATCTATCTGTGATGTATTTAGAAAGCTTTACTGGCACTCTTCCATTCCTCATAATAACCTGAGAAGAATTCATTTTAAGCCTACAATCCATATTTACAATTCCAAAATAAGACATCTCTAAAGAAACAACAGTTGCTTTTCATAACTTTGGCCTAAAACTCACCCATTATAATCCTATTGATAGCCTTTATCTCAGTTAGTATAAATATTCATATATTTAATTAAATAACTGTAGATATGTTACAGGGCCTTGCCCTGATCACACTGTGGTATCCTTTCATATATAATAAATGTACTACATTCCCTTTTTATAATCTGAAAAATTCTCAATTTCAAATATTTGTTCCTAAAAGTTTCAAATAAGGTATTGAGGACTTGTTTGAATATCTCTGTAGCCTGAGAGAAGTGAAGAGACTTGTTAGGGCTCTTTATCACTCTACAGTCGGCTGTAAACACTATTCTATTCCGCCTAAAGGGTCCACACAGAGAACCTCCTGTTCCCTGTTCTCTGAATAAATCCGTTTGTTCTCTTCACACTCTTATTCAGATCACCCTCTGATATCCTGCAGATGATCTGTGCCTTTTCTTCAAGGAGACCCCAGAATGTGCTATACTGAAACAAGCCCAGTAGCAGGATACGGCCCACATGCCCCACCCTTAGGCTCACCAACTCCACTCAGGACCCAGTTGTTAACTGATTTCCTTCAGTAACTTTCAGTCTCAGGTTCTATGAGCCAAAAGGAGAGAACTTACTTAATGTCAGAGTAGAGCAGTATGGAATTTAGGGAGCCTAGCAACTCATGAGAATCAGAAAAAAAAAAAGACAACAGAAGAATGACCTGGCTGAAGAGTTCATCAGTACTCAATTTCCCCTCTGAGCCCATCTCCATGAACAAAAGCCGTAACAAGACCCTCCTCACCCTCTTTCATCAATAGTCCACCATCTCTGCACCTACCTCCTCTAGCCCCTCAGCATCTGCATGTGCATCATTCTCTGTTTATCAGTCATTCGCTGTCCCTGTACCTCTGCAATTCTGCCTCCTCATACTGCTGTCCACTTCATCCCAGGTTCCTTGTCCTGGTGTATGTCTCTCTAGCTCTACTTTTGACTGTCTTCCTCACTCAGAATTCCTTTCTGAGAGAACAGAGGCACTAGGTAAACTCTCCTTGTCAACCAAAATAAAAGATGTGCTAAAGGAGCATGAGAAGGAAGTAATTTGGTTTCCCTTGTCTTAACGAGAAATTTGAGGTTTCTGATGTGGTCTGTTGTGGCTTCGCTCTTCTCTTCTCCATTTCCTTTTCACTAGGTCATTTTGTATTTCCCATCCAGTACTTCCCATTCTCCCGCAACACTAAAACAAACAGAAGGAACATGTCGATTTCTCCCTTCACCAAAAGGAACCAAGCTGGAATCAAGCAGACTTAGATTTGAACCCCAGACTTCTAGTAACTCACTGTATGCCTTGGGTGAATTAACTTCTCTGAGGCTTTCCTTCACTTCTAAAATGGGATAATAGCCAGGCATGGTAGTGCATGCTTGTAATCCCAGTACTTGGGAGGCTGAGACAGGAGGGTTGCAGGCTCGAGGACAGAGGACAGTCTCAGCAAATAGTGAGACTCTCATCAACCTAGCAAGACTATGTTTCCAAATAAAAATAAAATAGGGCTGGAGGTGTAGATCAGAGGTAGAATGCCCCTGGGTTGAATCCCCATTCCACAAAAAAATAAAATAAAATAAGATAATAATAGCACCTACTTCCTAAAAGGATTAACTAAAGTGATGCATTGAGTATCTGGCATAGATCCTAGAACAAAAGACCTCAACAAAAATTTGATATTAATTCCTCTCCTGAAAAGCAGAACCAAGCCCACTGTCAAATGTTTGCTGAAAGACCCAGAACCCATACATTTAACACTATATAAGGCCTATTCTCCTTTCATGCCAGTTATAACTCCCTTTTTTATTTTTATTTTTTATTGATTGATTGATTTTGGGTGATTCTGAGGATTGAACCCTAGGGCATTCTACCTCCAAACTATATCCCCAGCCCTATTTTATTTATTTAAAAACAGGGTCTTGCTACAATATTGAGAGCCTCGCTAAGTGGCTGAGGCTGGTTTTGAACTTGCAATCCTCCTGTCTCAGCTTCCCAAGTACCAAGATTACAGGCATGCACCACCATGCCCAGCAAGTTACATCTCCTTTAAGAAATTTTTGACAAAAATGACAAAATTCTTACCTACCACTGTATAACCCTTCTCTGTGTCCCCCAGCAGTCCTATCATTCAGCCAGATCAAATAATAGCCAACTTTGTGGCACAACTCCACACTTTGGGTCAAGCAAGGAGAGGACACTCTCTTACACACAAGATGTCTTCCTGGGCACACAGGACCCTTGATAGAGAGGCTGAGAGAGAGGACAATTTGGACAGATACGGTGCAGTGTGGAAAATAGGTACTAGAAAGGTTCTCTTTCCTGCAGCATAGCACTAAGTCGAGCTCTATGGATAAAGATACAATATAAGATAATAGATTAGAATGGAATGGGAGAGAAGCTTCCAGACACAAATCAGCCTAAGACGGGGAGTGGAACATGAAGAAAACTTTCCTCAATTTTATCTGGGTAATTCTGATGTCCTGAAAATTCTCTCCAGTTACTAAGGCAACATTATCCCAATTAGAGACTTACCCTCCACATTGTCAGTGCTCAGCATGGCACCCTCCTACACACACGCCTGCTTTCCACTACACTTATAACCCACCATTAATAATGGGTTTCAATCTAGGTTGTACATTAAAATTGCCCAAGAAGCTTTTAGAAGTCATGATGCCCAAGCACATCACTTAAATCAGACTCTCTGGGAGTAGAAGGCAGGCATCAATAAATTTTAAAGCCCCCAGGTAATTCTACAGCATACCAAGGTTGAGAACCACTGTTTGGTTCTCAGTGTAAGTCCTGACCTATACTTCCATGTCCTTTAGAACCCAATGCAACCTCACAAAGAAGTCATCTTAAACTAACTAGACAGTAAATTGCTTCAGGGAGGCTACTAAAAGGAACATAGGCCTGATCCTGTCTCCTTAAAGAACTCAGACCAAGAACTACACACACCCTAACAGATACCTGCATTTTCCTCTCCTGAAGCAGGAGGATGGAAAGATGACTCAAGAGTATAAACCACAGGCTGCAATGAGGCTAGGAAAAAAATTGTCCTCTCCCTACCCAAGACTCCATCACCTAGGAGGACCTCTATGACCTCATGCTGCAATAGGTCAAAGCCCAAAGGCCTGGGGCCCCGCCTCCCTGGGCAGACTGGGGTTCCTGCAGCAGCCACTGCCCTGCCCAATCCTTCCCATACCCCATCATGTTGGTTAGTACCCCCCAACTGTTAACACTGGATGAAGCTGATGCCACCTGGACCCTCATCAAGGATAAGGTGGGTAAACTTTAAGTAGGCTAAAGAGGAAGTAACAAAGTATGACCTAGATGGGTCTGGGCAACTTGTGAGCAGGAAGGGGAGAGAAGTCTAAGACAACAGTAACTAATATTTACCCAATGCTTGCTTAGGTGTCAGGCTCTGTGGTAAAGTGCTTTGCACAAACTGTTCCATTTAATCTCACCTGCAAAAATATAAAGGTTCCTTTAAAAAAAAAAAAAAAGCAACATATAGGAAGCTGTGAGAGCAGAGAAGAAAGTAAGTAATGGGTAGGGTCATTTTAGATAGGGAAGGAAGGAGAGAGGAGTCGCTGGCACATAAAGCATACATAATAAACACCTGAATGAGTTAACAAGCAGGTGCATGGGAAGAGAACAGCATGTTAACTAAAGCAGAGAGTATGCAAAAACCAGCAGAGGGAAAAATAGTCTTCTAGAGCACAGGAGTAATGGTGAAAATGAGGCCAAAGAGTACAGGGGTTGATCATGAAAGACCCTTTAAATTTCCTATAGAATCTGGACTTTACCTTCAAAGCCTTTGCGGATAGTCCCCCCACCATAATTCCCACAGAATGAGAAATTTGAGCTAGACTCAAATAGAAATTTCCAAGAGCATGGATACTCAGCTGTATCTGTGTTGCAGGTGTCCAGCAAGTCCCACCAAAGTACCTATCAGCTGCAGGCTTAGATAGCTGCAAATCTCTCAGATTAGAGAATTTAGGGATCAGGTTCTGGCTATGTGATTTGAGGGAAAATGTATTTGAAACCTTTGTAGAAGGTAGCCCCACTAAGCTTAAATAACCATTTCAGTATCCACCACACTCAAAGAAGCCTTAATGGCACGTAGCTCCCATTCCCTGCAAAGCTGCTCACCACAAGGGCCAGGAAGGTGAAACAGGAGAACCAAGGTCTTCCCAAGTATTAGAGTAACTGGTTTCAGCAGGACAGAAGGCTGGATCTGGACTAATTAGCATTAGGGTGAAAGCAAATGGAGTCTTCCACTATTATAAAGTAATAGCATCAGTCAGATGTGGTGGCACATGCTTGTAATCCCAGCATTTGGGAGGCTGAGACCCGAGGATCCGGGTTTGTGGCCAGCCTCAGCTGCTTAGTGAGGCCCTCCACAACTTAGTGAGACCCTGTTTCCAAATAAAGAATAAAAAAATAGGGCTGGAGCTGTAGCTTGGAGGTAGAATGCCCCCAGATTCCATCCCCAGTACCACAAAAAAAAAAAAAAAAAAAACCTCACTATTTAAATGAAAAATCAGGGTAGAGATGTGCAAGATAAATCACTAGTGATATGTGGCAAATTCAAGAAATAGGCCCCTTTTGAGTGACCTGGTTTCCCATCTGCAGAACTGATGACAACTTACTGGGTATTTTGTAAAAACATTTGGCTAAATAGAATGTGCTCAAGAGCTCCCCATTCAGAATTAAAAACAACCCAGGTACATCTAGAACAATCTTCCACCATCACTTTCTTGGACTGCTCCTGGGAAAACTAAATTTACAGCCCTCTAAGGTCTATAGAACTTCTACACAGAAGTAAAATTTTGGTAGGAGCAAATGGTGAGGTTGCCAGGAACATGGTCACCCTAACAAAGGACTGAACAATTTAGCTCTTTAGTTTTCATATCTTAGGATAACCAGTGGGGCCCTCAATAAGAAGAAGGAGGGTCGAATAAGCCTCCATAGCAAATTAATGCCTACACACAGGGGAAGAGTCTACAGCTAAACCAGAAATTCACTTTTAGCAGAAACTTGGACAATAAGTACCAGGTATTTTAAATATCACACATCTATTAGGGGGACCTTTCCTGGAGATATTCCCATTAATAGTCTCCTTTGTTCAGGATCCTAGACACCAAAGCAGCAGCTAGGGTAGGATTCTGAGGTTATGCTTGGTGGCTACACTAACATTGCATAGGGTAAAGTATTCATCCCAGAATGCCATCGTTCCAGTGCTTTGCTCTCACCCCTGGAAAACCAACTGTCCCTCTTCCCCCCTCAAAAAAAAAAAAAAAATATATATATATATACACACACACACACACACACACACACACACACACACATTGAAGTAAAGGAGAAGGAATGATGGGAAATTCTTCCACATAAACCAAAAAAGAGAACCAGTTATTTCCTCAGCCAGATGACAAAAGATGTACTCTTCAACCTACTTTACTTTTTCAAAGTGTAGACTCAGCTCCATTAGTTAGCTACCCTCCTTTTAATACTAGGGGCAGCACTTCCAAAACAGCTTTATGTTGCAAAAAGCAGGACCAGCTTCAGGGACCAGAATGAATTCTATCAGAATGCCAGGAAATTGGGCAAAATCATCAGTAAGAGACATAGATATGTGGGATTTGGGGCTGGGGGTAGGAAGCAGAGTACAGCAACAGCACTTTAAACACTGGGTTAAAACAGGAAAGAGGCCCCAAAAGAGGGACTTCTGTATGCCCTTGCTCCCTAGCAGAACAGAATGCCATAAGTCTCAGCCAACAAAATCTTGAATAAGTAGAGATCGTAATGCCTAAGTACAATTACTAGAGAGCATCTTACAGGGTTCCAGTTGGTCATAAAATCTTTCCAAAACTGGGTTGAGAAGCCCAAAAGAAAACCAAAACAAGCCGGGCGTGGTGGCACACGCTTGTAATCCCAGCATTTGGGAGGCTGAGACTGGAGGATCCGGGTTCGCGGCCAGCCTCAGCTACCTAGTGAGGCACTCCGCAACTTAGTGAGACCCTGTTTCAAAATAAAGAATAAAAAATAGGGCTGAGGGTATAGCTTGGAGGTAAAATGCCCCTGAGTTCAATCCCCAGTACCTAAAAAAAAAAAAAAAGAAAGAAAACCAAAACAGAAAAAAACGCAGAGGAACTGGAATACCTAAAAGCATATGAAACTAACATTACAAAGATGAGGCCTTGAATTCCCTAAATGAGCTATCCTCTGCAGCTGGGATGGAAAATATATACTATGATGTAATTGACAGCATTTATAGACAAAGAATGGACATTAAAAATCTATTTTTGTGTACCCATTCCTGGCTAATGACATTACCTATGTAATCAATCACCTGGGAATGATCCTTGAGAATTCCTCTTCCCACATCCCTTAAATGACCAAGTTCTACTAATTCTATAACTTAAATATCTCTAATATTTTCTCATTATTTTCAGGGATTCATCACATATTCCCTGGAAAACTGCAATACTCTTAAATGATCTCTCTCTCCCTCTCATGTTATGCCTTCCCATTAAAAACTAGCTTTCTAAAACACCTTTCTGGCCCTGTCCCTCCTACCCAAAGCCCTTCAAGAGGTTTCCCTTTTCCCTCAGGATAAAATTCCAGTCACTTATGAAAGGTGTATACATGCAAGGCCTTTCATAATCTAGCTCCTATGTGCTTCCCCTCTTCATACGTTACATGTAAATAATATGCTATTATATGTTCCTAAATGTACTCCTCTGGTTTGAAAGTTCAGGGGTTTTTTTCACTGGCTGTCCCCTTTGCCTAGACTTCTCCTACTTGGTTAACTCCTTCAATGCTCAAGTATTACCATCTAGAAACTTCCTTTGATCCTCTTTCTATCAAAGACAAAGGTTGTTAGATCACTTATCTTCTGCACACTTCGCTAATACTGTACTTAGCTGATTACATTTTCTGTCTCCTCCATTAGACTGAGCTATATTAGGCCAAGGATAAAGTCTTCATTCTTTCATGTATCCTAGAATCTAGTACAGCCTGGTAGACATTCAAGGTTTTGCTATAGGCAGGAACTGCAGGAAGTATAAGTCTGGGCATGTTGTAGAGATGTAATTAAACAGGGGACGGTAGGAAAGTCAACCTAGAATAGGCTACCAATTAAGTTCTCTCTAATTCAGTCCCTGACTTGTAAACTGGCCACCTACAGGTCATCGAGGAGCGCTTTGGGTCCAATGTAGTGGCAGTACCTTTCCTATCGGATGCAGCCTGCTATGACCTACTGGGAGTGCTAGTGAAACAGTCCCGCCCAGCCCATACCCGCCTGGCTTTGCCAGGTCGGCAGGGACGGAGGGCTCTGAAACCAGTGGGGCTGCTACCAAACCTCCTAGAACAGGCAGGGTCTGAGGGTGCCTTTTCCCACTGCACTCGGGAATACTCACCAAATGGCCGAGCAGAGATAGCCTATGAAGAGATGCGACTGTTGGATGGACAGCCCTGCCGGATCCGCCTACATATGGGTGGCCTGCGTAAGAAGGTTGCCTTCCTGTTGCTGCCACCAGGACAGGTGAGCCTACAGCAGACTCTTCCCTGGCTCCGAAGCACCCACAGCATCTATGTCATCTACCAGGTCTTCTCCTGCTCCTGGCTACAGCTGGGGCTATTGCCTACAGACCGTGAGCCCCAGCTGCTCCGGTTACAGCGGTCATTGCCTGTTGCCTTCTCCTGCCTCAAGTTTTCACTGCAGCCCAAGGGTGTCCTTGGACCACAGAAGCCTCTGACCAAAGACCCATTGCCTCATGGGGCCAACTGGGTCAGACCCAACCTCAGCATCATGCCAACTCTGACCCCAACATCAGCACCTGCTGATACCCCTGAAGTTGCTGATGTGCCCCCACCTATCCCAGCCCCACCTACACCACCTCCCCAGGAAGGGCCAGAGGGAAGACCCACCAGATTCTCCTACAAAGGCCGAAACCCCTTCCGAAGGGGACCCCAGATGCTGTCAGGTACTGCTAGGGGAAATGAAGATGGGAGGGATGGGAAGGACAAAGTGGAGGAGGGAAGAGGGCATGGGGAGTATAGCCCAGGAAAGTGCAGGGTACCCAAGACTGCACAAGACCCTGGTGAAGGGGATGGAATGAGGGAGCCAGGGAGGGTGAGATGAAAGCATGGCCCTGGTGAGGGGGTGGGGGTAGCACAGAGGACCAGAGGGAAGAAACAGGGAGGCAGTAAGACCAGGGCATGAGTCAAGCTGTGACTATCCCCAACCCTGGCAGAGAACTGGCTCTTCAGCCCCCGGAGCCCCCCACCAGGAGCCCAGGGTGGGGGCCCCGGGGACCCCGACCGGCACTCCATGTCCCTGCCCCTGCTGCAGGGTCTGTCTTCGGAGTTCGACAGCGACGACTGAAGCTGAGGCAAGAGATGCAGGGGGCAAGGCTCCCAAGATCTGACCTAGGGATACTGGTCCCCAATAAACATCAGCTGCTGCTCCCCCAAACAATCCCGGGCCCATGCTGATTCTTCATTCTGACGTCTAGAGAAGGGAGAGGGTCCCCACTTTTTTCCCTAGGCTTCAAGTCCTATCATCCTCTAAGGGCATAAGAAATACCTTGAAACCTAGCACCAGTATCCTCACCAGAGAAAATATCCCTGATGACCTCCCCATCTATGTGCAACCATTTTAGGGCTCCAGCCCCAAAGATAAAGGGTGGGAAAGAAGAATGAGCACAGAATAGAGATTTCCCTTTTATACATATTGCAACAAGTTCTCCATAAAACATTCATTTGAAATAAATTAAAAAGTCCTTTTGCTGCTGTCTCCAAAACATAAAAAGGAGCCTGTGCCCTGGCCTCAGTCCAGGTCACCTATGGCCCTGATTGTCCATGGAAGAAAATTAAGGATTGAGGGGCCCAAAGCCTGAGATGGGAGGGCCAGATCCCTCCTCTGAAGTATCCAACAAGAAAGGCGAGGTGACAGCATGGGCCTGGGAGATGGCAGCCAACTCCTTGAGAAATTCAGGGAAAATGACTGCACAGTAGACAGCATTCTTGACTCGCAGAGCCTCACCTTGGCGCTCAGGGGCCCCGCCCCGGGGGAGCAGAACTGGAGTTGAAGCCCCAGGGGAGCCCCCACCTAGGCCAAGTCCTGGTCCATCTCGCCCAGGCTGAAGGACCTGTGCCGCCTGCCGGGCCCTGGTTGGACTGTGCGCATGCCGCAGGAGTAACTCCCCCAAGGATGGCCTCCGGCTTTTCACTAGGAATAAACAGGGGTATCAAAAAAAATGCTAAGATCAGGAAGCCTGGGAGAGCTGAGTCCCCCCGCTCCCACCCTACCCCCAGGTTCTTGGACTTCTCCACTAGGGTTCTAAGACAATGGAAGGACATGATGGAACAGAAGTGAAGCTCAGGTTTCATTTCCTGTCCCGTCCCTGAAGATGACTCAGGACTTGGGAAGGGCAGTGTTCTTTCTGATTCTAACACCAAAATGCTGCCTGGCAGGCCTTTCCCCTCTTTCCTGCCTCCCCATCCAGCCAGCCATCATTCTCAGTTTTAACCAGTCAACACTGAGCCACTTCATTCCCAGCTACAATTCCTTCCTTCTCCATGCCACCTCACCTCAACTCCTCTATTTCCAATCACTACTCTACAACCACCAAGACAGTTCACTGCAGTCCATAACATGCCTTTACTTCATGCTTCTCATCACCCTGCAGAACTAGAGTCAACTGCTTCCACCTCCCCCTGCCTAGCTGTAACACCTGACCCACATCCTCCACTCCTTCCATACTCACAGGGGCTATATTTGAAGTCACAGTTCAGAAACTATTTCATTTCTGTCACACTCCACTATCCCAATAAGATCTATTTCCTTATACCATCACTAGCTTTCACCAATCCCTGTCCTATACCCACTAAAACCTGTCTCCTACTGGTTATGGCCAGACAATTTCCTGTCAGGCATGAGTCATCTAAAACACTGTCATCTCTAATTTTCTGGAAGATTCCTGGGTCTGAACCCATGACTACTATGCAAACTTAGCCTCTGAATCATGATAGTTTCTATTCCCTAATATCATCTACAGAGATACTACACAGATCCATTCAAGTTGGCAACTAGGCTTACATTCTTCTAATTTCCTCTCAAACTCTCCATACCCCACCTTCCTTTTGTATCCACACCTATCTTTCTTGGAACTCAACAAGCACTTTACAAGCATCTATAGCTCCCTCTCCTTTTACTATCTCCACCTCTGAGAAGCCTCTTCTGTTTTGCCCTCCACTGACTTTCTATTTTACTGCCCTTATCTAAATATACTTTAATAATTTATTTTGATGTCTTCTACTTCATGCACTAATCTGTGAGCATAAGAGCTCAGACTGTGTCTTATCTATCTTTGTATCCCTGGCCCCTCCAGTGACCTCAATGCTATAACTGTAGAAGCAAGAAACAATCACAGTACTAGACCATTAGGAAATCATGCTAAGGAACTCCAACAGGGTCTTCACAGCTGAGCAAGAACACTCTTCAATAACAAGCAATAACACCTGTGCTACACTCATCCTAGCCCAACCACCCTTCTCTTTAAGCCTCCATTTCATCTCTGCTCTCACCTATGCCCTCAGTTTATCATTTTTGCCTCCAACTTCACTAGCAAAAAAAGGATGGCATGAAATCCCTGACATCTCCCTCCACACTTCACAATTCCATTGGTGCCTATCATTTCTCCTTATATGCCTCAAAGGTAAAAAAACAAAAAAACTTTTCAAGGTCAAAGTTAATCCTTTTCTGGTACTCTAGATTCCATTACATCTATCACCTCCAGGTCCTTGCTCCCTCTTATACTTCTAGTCACTCTCCAGAGTGTATACTCTGTGATAGCAGAAATCACACTTTGTACTTCCCTGAATCCCCTGTACCATAAGTAATGACCAACACATGCAGCAAGTGCTCAGGTACTTATTAAATGAAAATATCTAGATTTAAAACCTCATGGTAATATTTATTCCTTTGTCCTTCTCCCCACAACAACCTTCCAAATTCTGCCAAAACATTCTTCCCATTTCTACCATTTCTATTCTAATTCAAGCCTCACTATACTCACATTTGCATTATGACAGAAGCCACCTGACTCTTCTTCCTAACTCCCCTTCTCCTAGATCCAAGAAATTTCTGCTAACTTATTCATCTCTCCATTTCCAGATTTAAGAACCCTCAGTGATTTCTCTCTGCCTAAAAGATCACAATTTCTAACCAACCCAACTTCCACTCTGATAATTTTCTGTTCTAGCCAAATCTTTCCAGTCTTACCACCAACTATTATACCACCTTTTAAGTCTCCTGCTCTAACTAAACAGTTCTGGATGTCTCCAGAACAAAAGAATAAAGACCTTCCACTCTTGACTACCTAAGTCCTACCCATCTCCCAAGGATCATGTCAAATGTCATGTCCTTTAATAATATCTCAACAGAGAGACTGCTCTGTCTCCTTGTCCCCAAATCCTAAAGCAGTTTTCGCTGGTAGTGCTGATTGGGCTCTTAACTGATAGAACAATGTTCTACCCTCTGACCCAAAGCCTGAGGACAAACATTAACAACTAGATTTCTACAACTTTCCAGTTGCTAGCACAAGTTTTCACCTTTAATGGGCTATCTAGGAAAGGTAGAGAGAGGGGTGGCGGGATAGTCCTCACCTAGGGGATCAGAGCGGCGTGAGGCAGGTCCTGCTGTAGGACCCTCAGCCCAGTCCAACTTGCCACGGGCAATGAGGTACTTCTTGGCTTTGGATAGCAGTGCTGGGAAGTCCTCCTGGGAGGCCGCAAAGCTCTCAATCTTATTCTTCACAGAGCCCAGCACCTATGAAGCACAACTTTATGACATTTCTGGTGGCTCTAGACTGACACAGTCCTTTCTAGTCCCACTGGACCTGTTCCCAGCCCACCCAGGGTCCACTCCAGCTGCGGACCTGGCCCACCATGGAGCCTGGACGCACCCATGCATGCATGCATCGCACACCTGCAGCAGGGACTTGACACTGGGCTGGAAGACCATGTTGGTGTTGAGCAGGAAAGAGCGGAGCAGGGGCTGGGGGTGACAGGCCAGCTGGGCCACCAGCCCCGTCAGCAGGAAGTTGACATAGACGGAGTTCTGCAGCATGTTCTCGAGTTTGGCAAAGAGCACAGCCATGAAGGGGCCTGGGGAAGGGGGTGGGCACAAGGATACAAGGCCTAAACACAATGCACACTGCACGCATTCCTCCCCCAAACAAGAGATCCCCACCAGATGAAAACTATTTGTACATCCGTTTCTGGGTTTATTTAAGTATCCCGTGACCACCTATTCTGGAGGAAAGAGGTGGTAGAACCACATGGACCACAGGAGTCCGGATGCCAGCTTTATAAACACTAAAGCTGAAGAGCCAGATCTTAAGCTGTAGAATCACAAAGATCTCGTTTCAGATTTCAGCTCTACCCTTTACTAGCTATGCTACTGGATAAGTAAAACTCTCCATACTTTAGTTTTTATACTTGGTAAAATAAGAAGATATACCTACCTTTTAAGATGATTAAGAGGAACAAAGAAATATCAATGTAAAATGTTCAGTCTAAGCTCTGGAAATTTTTATGTGTTCAATTATAACCATAAGCCACATAATATTTCTCAGTTTTTAAAAAGCTTCACCCAAGAGGCACAACAGAAGAATGAACAGGCACAGAAAGTGATTAGGATGAACAAGCACAGAGAGTGATTAGGACCAAAATGTAGAATCTGGTTCCATATAACACAGAATAAGACTAAACCTGGTCAGAAAGAAAGCAAAAATAAAGTATAGCAAAGACAAAGAAAGGAACTATGTTTGAAATTGGAGGAGAAATCTTTGGGGGGCCAGAAAAGACATCCAGCTCTGTCTTTCGGAAGCTAGGAACCAAGAAGGTGGAACAGAATCTATAGTAAAAAATTAGCTTAGTTGGAGGGCACAATAAACAGATTAAGGACAGACTCTAGTGGGAGAGAAGACAACCGAAAGAATTACCATCATCTATGGGAGAAATGGTCTCAACTAAAACATATCACCATATCACCAACACTTGGACTAGAACCATCAGTCTTTCTGATCAGGGATTTTTGGAGAAAAGGGAGTATATCTAAGAACTGTGCTAGGACTTAAAATAGAAGAATGATAAAGGGCATGAGGTGAGTTCTGAAAAAGATCTTAGAACATCTTCTGCTCCAGTTGCCCACAACTAGCCTTAACTCAAAAACACTCTTGCTTAGCAGGGTCCTATACATAACCTATAACTTTATCCTTCTATTCCTCTCATTTCCTGGAAGTTTCTTATAAAAGAAAATCTAAAAACTTCAGATGAGTTTACAAAGAAGAAAAAGTACAGAAGTTTTAATTAATACTTAAAAGACTGTGGTTAAAAACCTACATACCAATTCCTAGTGGTAATGAGCAAGAGCAGAGTGGAAGTTAATAAATGGAAAGATAAATTTTCTGTAGCCTGCAAGAATAGGAAGCTGACTGCACAGCAGAATCACCAATGCTATACAAGCAGGACAGTCGGCATATCACAGGTCCAGTTTGGAAAAAAACTGGTCAGGGCAGGAAACCTGACTATAAGACAAGTGGTTGCCTTGGTCAACTAAATCTGCTATGTTCCCAGAGATAACAATCCTAGTGAAAAGCTATCACTTGTTGAGGTCTCATAATGTGCCCAAATTATAGTGATTTACATGCATCAATGGAAGAGTTATGATGCTAACTTAAGGTATATCTGTAGTCTTGGTTTTAACCACTACACTATTTCTGAACAGAGATGTTTGTTTTTCCTGGAATGGGGTGTGGAGTAAGAATTAGAGCCAGATGAGGGCTAGGCTATCTCTTAAAGAGGAGTCAGCCCAACTATGCAGGTCAGGTCTAACTCCAGGGTCATTCTGGAGAACCCAAAAGGGCTCATTTGGGAGGCTGAGCTATGCTTTGTCAGTTGCCATCAAAGAAATATTTTACCCTTTCTGCTTCTGTCCTTACTATTAATCATAAATCTCTAAGACAATCTTACTGGGAAGTCATGACAACCAAAAACATGACTCTGTATAAGGACAGTGGACAGAAAAAACTTGAATTGGGTCCTTCTTTGAAGAGGCAGAAAAGAAAGTTGAGTAAGAGAGAAGAGCTGACCCTGGGTCATAAAAGAGCTGACAGAAAACTCAACACCCAGACAGATATATTGGTGAAAATGATACAGAAGAGAGGTTTACAGATGCCTCTCACAAAGGACAGAAAATATGTCTTCCATATGGTACAGATTCCAATTTGTGTTAAGATTCACCAGAAAACAACAAACATAAACTATCCTAATTACAAAACCCAGGAAATGGCCAGATTAGGGGAAGAGGAGGAACATGCACATAGGACAGACATACAGGCTCAAACATAAGTCAATATTCAAACCAGCATAAGCATGGAAGATGTATAGACAAATATGTGGACACAAGTATGACATATGTATCTGGAAGGGACCCAAGCCAAATGGATGAGGGATAGGCAAGTACACAGAAATAACATAGCCAAGAAGTCTCAGAAATCAGCACAAACATGTTGAGAACATGCAAAGAGTACACAAAGGAGAAGGCCTAGGCTAAGTAGCTTACCAGTGAAGGGCTGGCTCGGCAGCTGGTTGAGAGTCCGCAAAGGGCTGCTGAGGAAGGGGCCAGGGGGTTCAGGGGGACTGGTGAAGCTCTCGTAGGCCTCCTCCTCCTCAAGAGGTAATGGAGGCTCTAGGGGGCGCTCTGGGCCAGCTCCACCATTGCTCAATGCCACCTCCAGCTCCTGGAGCTCTTGCCCAAAGCTCTCTAGTCCTGCCATGCCCTCAGAGGTGCCCTCTAACAGTTCCCCAGCTCCCTCCTGTGGCACCAGGCGTGGCACCAGACGCACCTTCTTGGCACCCTCAGGCCGTGGTCCTGGCACCCCATTGAACTGGGGAGGTGGCAGGTGGCCAGGGCCCTCCCCTACTACCCCAGTCAGCCCCCTAACCCCCAGCTCTTCCTCTTCCCCTTCTCCCACATTGTCCCTGTCCTCCTCAGGCAGTAGGCTGCGTTTCTTAGTCCGAGAGACAAGAGGATTAGGCTCAGGAGGGGGCCGCTCGCCATCATAGGGGGCAGACCAGGTACGGCAGGCTCGGACACAGCGGTCCACACCACGACGTGCCTCACGCAGATACTCCAGGTAATTGTCTTCCAGCTCACCAGGCTCCTCTGCTGGGCTGGGACGTCGGCCTGGGCTGGAGGCCGGGGATGCAGGAAGCCCTGGTGAGCGAGGGGTTGGGCCTGGGGACTCAGAGCCACCCAGGCTCTGTTGCCGAAGGAAGAAAGCCAGACGAGATGGTGTAGAGGGCCTAGGCACTGTCACCACAGAGGAGGAATCAACACTTGGGCTTCCAGGGCCTTCAGAGGGGGAAAAAACATAAGAGGAATCAAGGAAACAGAGGTCCAAGAGGAAACTTAAGACACCTAGGGGGACTAATAAAGAAGGCAATGAGGAGCAGAAACATGGAACCCATTTAGATAGCTGTCTCCCCAACCTCCAGATTAGCCTTTTCATTTACCATCCCTCTCACCACCACCAATATTACCAAAGAAACGAAACAGGAAGAGTACAGGAATGGAGTGAAGGAGCATCTTAGCCCAGAAGTCCACCCTAAATTTCCCTAGTGAGGTCAAGGTCTTCCCCTGCAAGACTCCTCACCAACCCCCACCCCAAAGAAGGAAAGATACTTGTAGAACCTCCCTCCCCTCACCCTAGCCCCATCTCTTGCTAGGCTCCCCCAGAACCCAGGCCATACCCGTGATGTCCTCCTCCCTTTTCCCTGCCTCTCTGCTAGGCCCACCTCGTGCCCACGAGGCATGCTCTGGACGAGGTGGGCTGGGGGCATGGTGCCGACAGCAGCGTGGGATTAGGGAGAGAAACTTGTCAGCAGCTCGCCCATAAAGATCCACATCACGTACAGCTGGCTTCTGGCTCAGCATCACATGGTTACATGGGACAAGATACCTAGGAAAAATAGCAGAAAGAAGACACAGGGTAGATGAAGAAGGAAAAACAGCACCTGTGAGAACAGGCCAATGGAACTAAACAACTAAGCCAGTCTCCAAGAGGATACTCATGAACAGCCCCAATACATCACATCACCCCAGCAATGCCCAATGCCTTGAGGGTCAGCTTTCCCCCAGCCCTGCCCCAACAGTACCTGAGGACCAGCTGCAGCAGGACATCTTCACAGCTGAGGTTCAGGAGAGTCCTGAAGAGACTCAGAGAGACCATGCAGAGCTGGGAGGTAAAAGAGAGAGGGAGTCACCATAAGAGCTCTCTACCCTACAAACTGTCCACCAAGTGGGAAGCCCCTCCCCTCAGCCCCAGGCCCAGCCAACTACTTATAGAACTCTGTCTGGCACATTATAATCATGTATTAACTAAACGATCACATATCTCTGTGGGCAAGACTTCACTATTCACAGATAGAAATGAACCATGTGTCGGACCCAGTGGATTTTCTGCAGACTCTGGCTCTATATACCTGTCAGCAATGACTTTAGCAATACCTGAATGAAAGCCCCAGAAAAGAGATACTAAGAAATACTGCCAGTGAATGAATGACTAATAGGAAACATCAGCACATGATAACTAAGTGAATGCCTTCAAGCAGGGACTATAGCAATACAGTTACTGAATGCCTCAATAAGGAACCAGAGGGAACCTGGAAGAATCCCAACTGGGAAGTGGGTGTAGCTGTGAACATGAAGTCCCAGTCACTTCTCCAACCCCAGTATATCTCAAAAGATAGGATAATGAAAAGCTCTAGGGCAGCTGACAGGAAAAGGGAAAAGTAGGTGGGTCCAGAGCAGGGGAAATCTTTTGTTTTAGAAAAGGAAGAAGGCTCATTCATCTCTGGCTAGGCAAAAAGAACAGACACATGTAAGTTCTACCTAACTCCTCTGAATCCCCATAGCACTTTATTATACTTCCCTTATGGCAAGTAGTTCTGACACCTTGAGCTGCCTCAAGACAACTAAATTAGTCTTAGAGTATGGCCTCTACAGTCTAGACAGTGGGAGAATTAAAAGTCAACCACATAATAAGAAAAAAAAAAAGACCTCAGTTCACATTTTGGGTAGCAT
>PVLC010021374.1:0-27965 GCA_004027655.1 Graphiurus murinus
GGCCTCTGTTTCTTCTTCTGTAAAAAGGTGATAGTAGTTTTTTGCTGCACTGGGCTATGACAAGGATGAAATAAATTGACACAAGTACAGTCCTTAGCAAAGCATATGAGTTACTAATTGGTAAGTGCCTTGAAGTCAGTTAATAAGCGATCTCAAATTAGAGCCCTATCAAGATATGGATTTTCAACACCAGTAAAGAACCAAGGCAATGGATTGATTTACCATAGGTTGGCCTGTTGCTGGGTGCAGCAAACCTGAACTCTGCGACAGAGGGGTGAGAGAGAACAGCAGAGGTAGCCTCCATGGCTCTGCTCCTGGGGGTGCGGGGTCCAACACGGGGTCCTTGGCTTTTAGAGAGCCACTGTCATGCTATGTACTTGCATGCTGGGAAGAGGAAGATCTCATGTCTCTTCCTCTTTTTATAAGGACATTTATCCTCACCCTCATGACATCATCTAACTGTAGTTACCTCCAAAAAGCCCCACCTCCAAATACTATGGATTTCAGGATTAGGCTTCAACATATACGTTGGGATGGGGGGGAGGGTACAAACTTTCAGTCAACAGCACTGTTGGAAAAAAACAGCCTGGAAAGTTTCTTCTGTCCAAGTATCTCATTTTATTCTTCACAGCTTTATAAAAAAAAAAACAAAAACAAAAACAAAATGTGGCTTTTAAAAAAAATATCTAACTTGCTTTTGGTCTACCTTTCCCTTTCCCCAACACTAGAAGGAACAAAGGAAATGCGTTCCTTTAAATTGCTTTTGAGCTTAACATTGTATGACTAGTGCCAAGAACAGAGCTGCACAATTAGAACACATGGCATGAACTCAATACTACGTGTTGAAAGACTCAAGAGATAAACACCAGCCAACAAATATATACCTGGTACCGCGTCTGGATCATGAGGCCGTATTCATGCATATGTCATAGACTAGAGAATCATTTCAACTCTGGCTGACTTGGCCATTTGGAGCATTGGCACAGCTGACCTTGGGTTCCTCCCCCCAACCCCATCTTCGCTAGGTGGCGGTCATGCAAGTGGAACTGACGGCTCTCCAACCTCAGCTCATTCAAACCTCCGAGGAGACCGAGAAGATGATGGTGAAAATTGAACAGGAAACTAGAGAAGCTGATGCCAAGAAGCTTCTGGTGCAGGCCGATGAGAAGGAAGCCAATGCCGCTGCTGCCGTTTCCCAAGCTATCAAGGTAGGAGGAGCTGGGCAGGCGCACACGAGACCCATGAGGCCCCAAGAAGGTAGGCAACTTTCCCAGCATCACATAGCTGGGAATGAAGCAAGTCTTTCTGATACCTGGGTCTGTCTAAGAAACACGGCTGTTTTCCAAACATTCTCCATCTCACTCAGAGTCAAGGGGACAAAACTCAGCATACTCTAACCTCATCTGTTAATACTTTGCCTCATTCACTCTGTTCTGGCAGGCTGGCCTCCTGGATGTTCCTTACATAAACCCAAGGCACACTCCCGCCCCAGGGCCTTTGCACTGGCTCCTTCTGCCCAGAGTACTCCTTCTTTAGATATCCATATGGCTGTCTTCTGCATCACTGTTGCATTTTTGCTTGATTATGCCTAGCATATTTTAGAGAGGAAACAGATATGTTTTAAATGACAAAATGTTGAGCCTGGAGGAGCCTGTTTGAAGATGTCTCTTAGACCAAAGAAGTCCTGGGAAGGGCTTGCCCTACATTCATATATTAGAAGAAAATCGGATAAATATTGATATGGTGTGACATATTTCTCACAGCACTTTGGAGAACATGATACCATATTAGTATCACAGTCCCTTAAGACCTAGGAATGACAGGTATCAATATCTGAGAGTTGATGACCTTGAGAGCAGGGATGAAATGGCTTAGCGGGGTTAGAAGCTGAGGTTCATGGCACTTATCGTATGACATTTGTCCATATGCCCCTACTTAGCAATTAGAGAAATTGCATGACCATTCTTCAGACGTGGGCTTGGAGAAGAAGTAGCTTCTGCCTGGCTTCTAACTAGGTCATGGAACATTTTCTCAAAAGGACAGGTCTTCAAATTGGCTTTTAGCCAATGATTCCTGAGACCTGGCCTCTCATATGTTCTTCTGGGGTCTGATCCCTGGTCTCAGAGACCACAATACACATCCTGGGGTATGTTGGTTTGTCACTCACAGTCCTAGTGGCTTGGACAGAAGACAAGTGGTAATCACCAAAGATAGTGACTTCCGGTCACCAAGACCCATAACCTACTGAGTAATTTGCCATTCTAGGACAAAAATATAATGATAGCACCTACTCAGCCATGCCCAGTGGCATATACCTATAATCCCAATACTTAAGAAGTTGAGAAAGGAAGACACACACACACACACACACACACACACACACACACACACACACAATTAACAATAATATCTACTACTCATCAACACCATGGTGGTTTCTTTGGCATTCCTTCATGTAACAAATAGTATTGAACACTAGTATGTACTGGCACTTCTTTTAGGCAGTGAGAAAATAGGAGTGAACAAGACAGACACATGTTTCCATCCTAGAGATTATATTCTCCTATACTTGGTCACATTGCCTTCAGTCATCCCACCAGTCCTACAGTGCAAATGGCATTACAGATGAGGAAATCGCAATACAAGAGTTGCCCAAGGCCTTATAGCTACCAAGTGATACAGTCAGTCATCAAACCCAGAGCTCTTAGATGACTCCAAAGCACTGGTGTTTGACCATTATTCCAGAAGTTGCAAACTAGTATCCAGGGACCACGGGGACACTGTGGCACACATGATATTTTTAGATTAGAAATAGTCACCAACTTTTAAAATCAGGAGATTTCAAAGATTTTGAATGTTTAGCTTTTCCTTTTGAAAATCAGGCATTCTGGCAACATTGCCCCCCCATCCTGGGGTGCACGTGTGCAGTGTAGACGCCTGCCCTTCGTGTGTTCCGATTCACCAAAGCCCCCAGCCAGATCCCTTCCCACACTGCAACACTGCCTGGCCCTGGAGCCACATGAATGTGCAACTCTCTCATCGTTCCGTACTAGAATCAGGCATGCCGGGGCTCAGTGTTTGCTCTGCCCCTTCCTAACCTCGGTTTCCATGCCTATAACATACGAGTGTTAAGTCCCTGTACCAACTGTGATAAAGGCCAGCTTAGAACCACCTGCAGGGACCATTGAGAAGGAGAATATCACAGCCAGCAGCCTGCTCCGTGTGTCAGGGGAAAGCAGGAGGGAGATGAGTGACGACAGAAGGTGTGTGAGGAGGCGACCCAGGACTCCCCACCACACCTGTGCCTTTGGTTTGAAGGGTGAGGTTCAGTGCTGTGCTGTCCCATCCCCAGTCCTGGGAGTGACCGGGAGGTGAGTCAGAAACTACCCAGAGAGGAGAAAGGAGAAACCTAAGTTTGCTCTGCAGCTCCCCCAAGGTTTTGTGTGGACCAGATTCCCTTCCTGAACCTTTCAGAGCAGCTGTCCTTCTCCACATGAGGACTGCCGACATCCTCTACCTCCTTGAACCCTTAGAAATGATGTCACATGGGAGAGTGCACAAGATGGTGCTACTGCACAGTGGGGACTCAACAGCACACGTGGAATTTATATTGGGAAGGCTGGGAGACTGGAGGAGAAGAAAGGGCGGTTCCCAACATTTGATTCACAAGTACAGTAGCTTGCTTAAATTGGTCAATTCTTCCCAAGGGAAGGAATCGCCCCTTTCCCCTCAGTAAGGATAATCCGCCAGAGTTACCCAGCTCTGGTGACAAGCTGATGACGTTTCCTCAGAGTGCTGCTCTCTCACTTAATACCTCCTCTCAATGCTGAGACACAGGGGCCATTTTTAATTATCATACTCACAAATATTGTAACAACACATGTGAAATAATTTTTTACGAACTCGATTTTAGCACCTTTTCAAGTTTCAACTTCAATTAGAAGTTTCCCTTCTCCTCCCTGTCTGCACATGTGGATAGTTTCATGTTATTGCAATCATAACACAATTGTCATTTTTCACTGTGACTTTTTTTTTCCACTTAGCATCTTACACCAACGGTTTTCCAAAATGTTATGTAATCCTCCTCATGACCATTTTGAGAAGATATATCCCATGCCAAGTGGCGATTCCCCTGTTGGATGCTGAAGCCTATTCTCTCTTGCCCTTTGTTTTTAGTGTTCTAGTAGTGTAAAGTGAAGTTTCTCAGCAGAGCTGTATGTCAGAATCCCCTTTGGAGTTTTAAAAATGCAGATGCTCAGACTCCACCCAGCCTGAATGAATCAGAATCTCTGGGCGTGGGGCCTGACCACAAGACTGTTCTCAATGCTACTCAGTGACTCTGATGTACAACCAAAGCTGAGAGCCAGTATTACAGATAAGGCCACAATGAGAGGCCTCTTCGAGTCACTTGAAAAACCAGCTCGTTCCGAGACTGAGCTGGAAGCCAGGCCTCGTCCCTCAGGAAAAGGAGAGGAGCTGCCTGGCTGTGGGGAGGTACTAAACAAGCAGGGGCCACTGGTGCTCTGGTACATTGTAAGAAAGTAACACGGAACGATTGATGATGTAAAGCCTCAGGCACCTGGGGCCATTGAGATCCACCAAGTAGCTCAGCCAACGCCTTTGGCCGCCATTGCCACCAAACCCTTTCTGCAGCTGATCGCGGGAAACAGTAGGGACCAGCTTGGGTTCTTCTTTCTCTTGCCTTTCGGTCTGGTGCATGTACTAAGGAAGAATGAAAAAGCTGAGTTCCCCCTGAGACTGGGCCATTATTGCCACCTGAAGCAGGATATCCACATTCTTTTTAAAAACACTTTTCTTCGTGCATTGTAATTACACATTGTAGTGAGATTCAAAGTGATTCAAACAAACTCCCCCTCCTCCTTCCCAGTACATATTAGTGAGATTTGTAGTGAGACCTTTATATATGAACATGACCTTACTTGAACTGTTTCCTTCCTCAGTCCTCCTCTTTTCCCTTCCCACCTCCCTCTCCCAATTATATACACAGTGGAATTTTACTCAGCTCTCAAGAACAAAATCATGTCATTTTCCAGAAAATGGACGCAACTAGAGAATATTATGTTAAGTGAGATCAGCCAGTCTCAAAGTCAAGGGTCTTATGTTTTCTTTTACATATGAAAGCTAGAGACATCCCATATTCTATTTTGATGGGGCCGTCCCATGTGGCTCATGAGGAGTGGTGTTCTAATATGACGAAGCTAAGTCAAACATTGCAATATGTCTGTAAGGAAAACAGAAATCCTAAAGCTATGAATGATCAACACACATATATATGTATGCTTGCATACACATAGATGTAAGAAGGTAGAATAATCCTTGTTTTGTTTGCCTGTCACAATAAACGTGTGGGATATAAAGACCTCAACACATGCTTGCTTTAACATGTCTAAGAACGGCGTTCTCTTGTGAAGCTTCATTTCAATCATGGCTGTGTGTTCACTCCTTGGGACCGGGGAACTAACCGAGAATCCACCAGCTGGGCAGTGTGGGCTAACTCATTTTACATCTTTAATTTTTGTTGTTGTTGATAGACTTTGGTAATTGGGTTATTAATCAATCCATAAGGTTCCTTACAATTCTAAAATCTTATCATTTTTTAAAAAATTGAGATATCCATATGCCTTTAATAGTCACTCTCTTACATTGTGCAATTTAGTGGGTTTTTTTTAGTACATTCATGAAGTTGTGCAACCATCACCACTATCCAATTCTAGAACAATTTTATCACCCCAAAAGAACCTACACCCTAATGCAGTCACTCCCTATTTGCTCCTCTTCCCACCGCAGGCAACCGCTAACCCACTTTCTGCCTCTCTGGATTTGTCCACTCTGCACATTTCATATAGGTAGAATTGTATTAACAGGTGGCCTTTTGTGTCTGACTTCTTTCACTTAGCCCAATGTTTACAAGGTTCATCCTAGTTGTAGCTAGCATCAGTACTTCATTTTTTAATGGCTGGATGATATTCTATTGTATGAATTTTGTGCTTAAATTAACAGATAATGGAAAAAAATAACATACACTGCCTCATTTTCCCTGAGCCCTGCCCTATCTCCAACTCTTTATCTGACTCTAATCTCTATCCGCATCCCCATCCCCATTCTTATCTTGCCTGAAGCTCTACCCTGCCCCCAAGCCTCATCCTATCCCTGTTTCCACCTCAGCCCCGTCTCCAAGAGGATACAACACATCCTGGACCCTCACTTCGTTGTTTCTCCCACCTTCAGGCCTTATTTCTTTCTTCAGCTCGCCCACACCCTCTTTCCTTGGTTGCTCAACCCCTAACATCCTTCTTTTACTCATCTCTCCACCCACCACTGATCCATGGAGGGAAAATTGCTCACTTCGTATTTCTTGGGGATTTGTTAAAATTAATTTTTTTCGAAGACAGAATTATAGTTTTTATTGACTAAGAAGATAACGGGATATAAATTGGGTATACAGGTTTCGATTCCAGCTAACAGAATAGTGGCCATTAACAAAAAACGAATCAGAAGTTGGGTGTGGTGACACACACTTGTAATCTCAGTACTTGGGAGGCTGCAACAGGAGGATCACAGGTTTGCAGCCAGCCTCAGCCACTTGTGAGGCCCTTTGCAACTTAGTGAGACCCTGTTTCAAAATAAAAGAATAAAATAGGGCTGGGGGTGCAGCTCAGAGGTAAAATGCCCCTGAGTTCAATCCCCAGTAAGACACACACACACACACACACACACACACACACACACATCAGTTAAGCATTCTTTTTTTTTTTTTTTTTTTTTTTTTTGTGGTACTGGGGATTGAACTCAGGGGCATTCTACCTCCGAGCTACACCCCAGCCCTATTTTTTATTCTTTATCTTGAAACAGGGTCTCCCTACGTTGCAGAGTGCCTCACTAGGTAGCTGAGGCTGGCCGAGAACCCGGATCCTCCGGTCTCAGCCTCCCAAATGCTGGGATTACAAGCGTGCGCCACCACGCCCGGCCAGTTAAGCATTCTTAATATGTTCAATTTATTTTTATTTTTATTTTTTTACTTTTTTTTTTTTTTGGAAATTTAGTTAACAGGTACCAAAATGCAGTCAGGTAGGAAGAATTAGTTCTAATGTTGTATAGTACAGAAAGGTAACTGATAGTATGCAACACTTTATTATATATTTCAAAATAACTGGAAGAGCTTGAAATTTTCCATCACATAGAAATGATAAATATTGAAGTCGAAAATGCAAATTACCCTGATTTGAGCAATGCTTAAATGTTTAATATCACAAACAAAGTGAATGTTCCAGTGTGCAGGACCTCTAAATCCCAGCCCCAAGAGGACAGGCACGCACTCCTAGGCCATCAGTGTCAGAGCCACCTTCAGTACAGAGTCTGCCTGGCACCAAGTGCCTCTTCCTGCTTCCTCCAGGAGCACAGCTCCACTTCACCCTCATGTGCCTGCCTCTGGGCATTCATCCCTCCTGTCTCTCTGCTCTGCAGAATGAATGTGAGGGCGACCTGGCAGAGGCCATGCCAGCACTTGAGGCTGCTCTTGCTGCGCTTGACACCCTGAACCAGTCCGACATCTCACTGGTGAAGTCGATGCAGAACCCACCAGGCCCCGTGAAGCTGGTCATGGAGAGCATCTGCGTCATGAAGGGGCTGAGACCAGAGAGGAAGCCAGACCCCAGCGGCTCCGGTAACCCCAGCCTGGCCCATCCACATGTCTGCACAGGCTGCTCTTTCTGGGCAGGAAGAATGGCAGTGCCCATCCCTGCCTATCTGCCCCAGCCCCCCAGGCAGGACCACTGAACTTTGGAGGGGTTTAGAAAGGTTCCCCGGGTGTGCATGTGTACCCAGAGATCCCGCCGATGCTTCTGCACCAGCCTCACACCTCTCACAGACTTGGTCTACAAATCACTACAAAAATGAAGGTCATGCAGACAGAAGGCTTGGTGGGAAGCAAACACACAGAATCAAGCTGTGTATGAGAGACAGACAAAGAGACAGGGGGAGAGAGACACAGAGAGGCAGAGAAAGAAACAGAGGAAAAGAGGGGAGACTGAGAAAAAATGTAGAGAGACCCTGACACCTGAAAACACACACACACACACACACACTAAATAATGGAGGGAGAGAGAGGCCAGACGAGAAAGAAACTAGGAGGGAAAAAGGCAGAAAAAGAGAGGTAGAGATGGAGAGACACTCCCACATACACATGCACACACCCAAGTGAAATGTGGAAAGACAGGAGAGAAAAAGATATAAGAAGAAACAGATGGAAACAGAAAGAGACGGAGCGACAAAAATGCTAAGAGAGAAATAGAGACAGAGATACATGTGGAGTTATTGGGGGACTGGGGAGAGAGAAAGAGACAGAGAGAGAGACTGAGAGACTGACTTAGAAATTGGTAGAAAGGGATAGGGGAGGGAAAGAGGAAAAGTCCTTATATAACTGAACCTAGAAGCATTAATAGGTGATATTCGGTCTCCTAAAAATGCAAATTCCATATAGGACCTTGTATTAAGATCAGTGCCTTAGAACTGAGTAAGGACTTGAAAAACCACTTCCAAGGTGATTTTCTGCCTTTTGAGTCCTCCTGTCCTGCCAATAGTCCTGCTATCCCTTCATTCCTTCCCAATTATTAGAAACCCCTGATCCCTCACTAGGGAACTTCTGTCTCCTGCTTCCCTATGCATTCCCTCTCATCTGGCCAGTTTCAGGCCAGCAACCATCCAAGGATGCAAAAATGATCAAGGATGGCCAAACAGGGAGCAGATGTTCCCGGAGAATCCTTTGGGGAGGCCGCCGAGGCACAATAAGTTGGGCTGAGTGAGGATGACTGCGCCAGTACTTCTGCCTCCTGGCAGCCCACTAGGATCACCTGGGGAGCGTGAAGAATGCTGAAGCCCATGCCCTACTTCTAGGGATGTTTGTTATATCCATTTGGGACACATCTTGAGCACTAGAATTCTTTTTTAAAGCTCCTCAGATAATTCCAAAGTGTTAGTCAGGTTGAGATCTGCTGAGATACACAGAGCATGCCCAGGTTATGATTGTCAATTCTCATTTGGGATCATTGATGATCAACCCAGAACCCATCATTAAATTAAAATGTAAGCCATTTGTATATGTTATATATCAAACCTGCAGAATTTGCTGAGTATATCTGGATGGAGCAACAGTAATTGAGTTAGCTTTGGGCACCTTGAATATAAATGAAGCAGATCATTTTCTGGAATGTGACCAGAAACCTTCATGGGAATATTTGGCTGGTTGCTAGGCTTGCAGTAAGAAATGGACACATTATATCCAATATAATGTCTCAAAGTACAGCTTTTTTTTTGATGAGGCCTAGCTTGGAAGGTATCATGAGCTGAAAAGACTCTGGAATTTTTTTTTCCAGCATGCCAACAAACAGACTACTGTTAGCTGGCCATGGTGGCACACACCTGTATTCCCAGTACTCGAGAGGCTGACACAGGAGGATTGCAGGTTGGAGGCCAGCTGACGCCCTAGCATCTTAGCAAGATCCTGCTTCAAAATCAAAAGGGTTGGGGGTATAGCTCAGAGGTAGAAACACCCTGGGTTTAATCCCAAGTACCCAAACTAACAAACAACAATAAAAAGGCACTTTTCCGGATGGGAGTGAGACTTACTTGATTCACTGAAGGCATGGCAGATACTAAGGAGAATAAGGGCCTGGCTTCATTCCTGGGCAGCCACAGAGGTCGGGTGTAAGCCTGCAAGCAGCTTCTTCAAGGCCACCACCTCACTTACTCAAGCTATTCCTCACAAAGAGGGCTGACCAGACTCCATCCAACCACTTAGGTTTGGAAAGAATATTCTCAATGTGTGTCCATGGGCTAAAGCTCCCATTACCCTTTCCATCTATGAATGGGATAATGGAGCAATGTCCATTCAATTCATATTTATTCATATAACTGAGTATCAGGCACTGTGCCAAATTCTAGAAAACCTAGCAGAAGCTTACAGGTTTGAGAAAGAGGTAGACAGCATAAAGTAAATTTTATAATGACTGATTGCTATACATGCTCTTAGGAGAACAGTTCTACTAGCAGATAAGATGAAAGGACATGCTGGGGGAGAGAGGAAGAGGAAAGGAGAAGTCCAGAGGAATGTCTGGATCAGTCATGTACAGCCTAGGCAAAGGGCTCATGGTAGAGAAACACTCGGAATCACAGAAAAATTGAAGGAAGGTCCTTGTGTCTCAAGCTTAGGGAGCAAAGCAGAGATGAGGAGGACAAGGTCAGCTGCTTCCCTCCCCTCCCCGCCCCCCACCCATAGCCTTCAAATCAGGGTAGCAGCTGCTACAGAACTTTACATCTCAGCCAAAATTTCTTAATACAGCTTATCTCTGGTTCCTGTACCCAACAGGTAAGATGATAGAAGATTACTGGGGAGTGTCAAAGAAGATCCTTGGAGATATGAAGTTCTTGGAGAGCCTTAAGACATATGACAAAGACAACATCTCCCCTCTGGTCATGAAGCGGGTCCGGGAAAGGTTTATTGACAACCCAGAATTCCAGCCAGCTGTCATTAAAAACGTGTCGTCTGCCTGTGAGGGTCTGTGCAAGTGGGTGAGGGCCATGGAGGTGTACGACCGCGTGGCCAAGGTGGTGGCTCCCAAGCGGGAACGACTGAGGGAAGCCGAGGGCAAGCTGGACATACAAATGCAAAAGCTGAACCAGAAACGTGCAGAGCTGAAGCTGGTGGAAGACCGTCTCCAGGCCCTGAATGACGACTTTGAAGATATGACCGCCAGGAAAAAGTTGCTGGAAGAAAACATCAAAATCTGTTCTCAAAAGCTGATCAGGGCAGAGAAGTTGATCAGCGGCCTTGGTGGAGAGAAGGACAGATGGACAGAAGCTGCCCGGCAGCTGGGGATCCGCTATACTAATCTGACAGGGGACGTGTTAGTATCCTCGGGGACCGTGGCTTATCTGGGTGCCTTCACAGTGGATTATCGGGTCCAATGCCAAAAGGAGTGGTTGGAGCAATGTAAGGAGAGGGTCATCCCTGGCTCCAGCGACTTCAGTCTCAGCAACACGTTAGGGGATCCTGTAAAGATCCGTGCCTGGCAGATTGCCGGACTTCCTGTTGATTCCTTCTCCATTGACAATGGTATCATTGTGTCCAATTCCAGACGCTGGGCCTTGATGATTGACCCGCAGGGACAGGCCAATAAGTGGATCAAGAACATGGA
The DNA here is from genome assembly GCA_004027655.1 of Graphiurus murinus. Classification (NCBI taxonomy): domain Eukaryota; kingdom Metazoa; phylum Chordata; class Mammalia; order Rodentia; family Gliridae; genus Graphiurus; species Graphiurus murinus. Next base: position 11,214 of record PVLC010021374.1, read on the forward strand.
GAAAGTGAACAAACTGTCCGTCATCAAGTTCTCTGACAGCAACTACGTGAGGACTCTGGAAAACGCTCTGCAGTTTGGCACCCCCGTCTTACTGGAAAATGTCGGAGAGGAGCTGGATGCCTTCATTGAACCCATCTTGCTGAAGGCCACCTTCAAGCAGCAAGGGGTTGAGTACATGAGGCTGGGTGAGAATATCATCGAATACTCGCGAGAGTTTAAGTTCTACATCACCACCCGTCTGAGGAACCCCCATTACCTCCCTGAGGTCGCCGTCAAGGTCTGTCTCCTCAACTTCATGATCACCCCCTTGGGTCTCCAAGACCAACTCCTTGGCATTGTGGCCGCCAAGGAGAAGCCAGAACTGGAAGAGAAAAAAAACCAGTTGATTGTGGAGAGCGCCCAGAACAAGAAACAGCTCAAGGAAATCGAAGATAAGATCTTGGAGGTCCTCTCCCTGTCCGAGGGCAACATCCTGGAGGATGAAACTGCCATCAAAGTTCTGTCCTCCTCCAAAGTACTCTCTGAGGAAATTTCTGAGAAACAGGAAATAGCTTCCACCACCGAAATGCAGATTGACGAGACGCGGATGGGCTACAAGCCAGTGGCCGTGCACTCGGCCACCATCTTCTTCTGTATTTCTGACCTGGCCCACATCGAGCCCATGTACCAGTACTCCCTGACATGGTTCATCAACCTATACGTGCATTCCCTGGCCTACAGCACCAAGAGCGAGGAGCTGGACATGCGCATTGACTACATCATCGAGCATTTCACCCTGAGCATCTACAACAATGTGTGCCGCTCTCTGTTTGAGAAGGACAAACTGCTCTTCTCCCTCCTCCTGACCATCGGCATCTTGAAGGAGAAGAGACAGATCAGTGAGGAAATCTGGTACTTCCTTCTAACTGGAGGTGTTGCCCTGGACAACCCCTTTCCTAACCCGGCTCCCGAATGGTTGTCTGAGAAATCCTGGGGCGAAGTCGTTCGTGCGTCCTCATTACCCAAACTGAAAGGCCTGATGGACCATTTGGAACAAAACTTAGATGACTGGAAGGTGATCTATGACTCAGCCTATCCCCATGAAGAGATATTTCCTGGACCGTGGAAGTTCCTCCAAGGATTAGAGAAGATGGTGATCCTCCGGTGTTTGCGGCCTGACAAGATAGTCCCAGCTGTTCGGGAATTCATTAGTGAAAACATGGGAAAAGTATACATCGAAGCCCCTACATTTGATCTCCAGGGATCCTATAATGATTCCAATTGTTGTGCACCACTGATTTTCGTCTTGTCTCCAGGTGCAGACCCAATGGCAGGTAAGGACACAATATTATCTGAGGAGCACCAAAAGCCCAGAATGTGTAAATAGTTGACCAGTCGCATGTCCTCTACAGCAGGGATTTGAAAGCCAAGCAGATAACAAGATAAGCTGGTACCTGAAGCAATTGAGTATTTCACTCCCACCTAAAAGGAGCAGTGCTAATCAGCACCCACAAATTGTGCCATCTGGGAATGTGAATCTAAAATCACCCAGATAGCTTGATTTTCTAAGAGAAACCCAAAATGTAGAAATTACCCATTTTTAAATGTTGGTAACTCATTCATTTTTTTTTTTCTAAAAATGTTGTGAGGGAAGCACCCAGGATTAAATTTAACCTGCTGGCTGCTAGTTTATCATCTTTGTCTTAAACAATTTTCTTTGTTGCTTTTTTAATTAAGAATTTTTTGAATAATTAATACTACACGTAGTTTTTTTTTAAAAAAATCAAACAATGCCCAAAGGTACAGAATTGTGGCTCAACCATAGGGGATTATGCCTCCTTGGGGGACATTTGGTAATATATGGAGACATTTTTCATTGTTACAACTAGGGGGAGGGTGCTCCTAGCATCTAGAATATAGAGATCAAGGATACTGCTCAGCATCCTCCAGTTAACAGGACAGTTTCCCACAACACGAGAAGACCTGGCCCGGAATGTCAATCGTGCCAAGGTTGAGATATCCTGGTTACAGAGTCTAAGGCACAGCTTCCTCCTCACCTTCCCAGAGGTAACCATTCTTACCAGTTTCATGTATCTTTCCAGAAATAGTTTGTACATATTGGAGGATATGTATTGTTGACAGAAATAGAGTAGTTTTGTGTTCTATCAGGGTATCTTGATGCTTTAGTTTTCTCTGTTGCTGAATGAAGAAAGAGTACAAGAAATGCAAATGACAAGACTGGCATTCTCCTGTGAGAGCTGAGAGGTTTGGCCATATACCCTCAGAGATAGAAAGCCAGCACCCTTCCCCCTGGCAAGAAGGCAAAGGAGGGAGCTGGAATGAATTGGTTCCAGGTTACTGTAAGCACCCAAACATTACTGTCAAGGAAGGATCCATGACCCCTGTCTGGCACCTTTGCTTTTTCACCTATATTCTTAATATGGCAAATTTATAAGAGAGAAACTAGAGATGAAGCCAAGAAAGGTAAAATAGAGAAATGGGGGAAGGTCAGAATATGATCTGGTGATGCTAACGATGAAAATGAACATGGTAAGATCATGCTGTGTCGGTAGATGGCCACCTGCATCCAGTGGTGTATTTAGCCTCTTCCTGTCTCTACTCTAGAAGCCCGATCCAACTCAGCTTGGATGATTTCACAAGAAACTTCACAGGTGCTGTGTTCCTCCTAGTGCCTCACATCAGGAGGTGCATACTTCTTGGTTGGATTCCCTTTCTTGATTGGGACTGATCAGTGGTGTCAGGCATCATCAAATGAGCCAGCCCCCTGCCCTCCTCCTCCACCTCCTTCCTGGTAAAGTTTCCCATCAGTCTCTTACCTAAATTGATAGCTCTCAACCTTGCTTGCACATTGGAATCATGTGTGGAGCTTTAAGAAAATTCTCAATGCACACGAGACCAATTAAATGAAAATCTTTAGAGTGAAACCCAGACATCATGTTTTATAAAGCTTTTCAGGTAATTCCATTGTGCAGCCAGTGCTGGGAATCACTGAGTTCAATGGTTTCAGCAGCCTTTGAAAATCATTACCAAGATCCATTATCTCATTAGGGTGCTACAAAATGGTGATATTTTAATTCTACCCTTCCTTCCACATTCATTAGCTGAAACTCTTCTATAAAGAAGAATTCCCCTTTGTCAACACTGTGGTCTACTCTGAATATAGTTCAAATATAGCAGGCAGAATAGATGCTTGATTCTTTCTCTTTATTTACCAGCGCTCAGAATATTGAATTGATGTTCTCAAAGTCTCCAAAGTGAACAGTGAACCACTAAGAATTTTTTTTTTTTTGGACAATTGTGAATGCCTGGATTTTAGCATACTAGATATTTCAAATATGATGATGTTTCACTCGCTGCCATCCTTATTGTCTTTGATGCTCATATTATTCAGTCCGTGGCCTATTGGAGCACCTTCATGCCTGTGTGCTTTTCACACGATCCTAGTAGGTTTTGATAGCTTCCTTGTCTTCTAGTTTAACCACCTCTGTAAAAGACTGATCCAATAGTCACTTTCTGAGAAACTGGGGATTAAGACGTCAACATGTGAATTTGGGAGGACACAATCACAAAGACCATATGGAATCCTTGGGATATTAGTTCAGATTGATTGTCCTGTGTGCTGACTATCCCTTAGAATGGTGTACTTCCTTGTTTAGTTTGCACTTTTATAATGAGTTCACAGAGTCTCATCTACCTTGAGTTTTAGGAGCATCTCCACAGAACAACTTTGCTTTTGCAAACACTTGTGCCCAGGGGCCTTGACATTCTGGATCAATCTTATGGATAATTTCTCAGCTAGGGAAACCTCCACCATACGGTTCTGTGAATTCATTCCCCTTATCTGCATGTGGTGGAAACTCAGTGTTTTGATTTCTGATTGCAGAATTGTTGCTTTTTTTTTTTTCCACCCATATTCCAGGCCAGGGACAAGCTTCCATGTTGCTTTTGGGAGTTAGTAGTCAGGCTTGCACCCTTCTTAACATGAGGAGCCTAACTTGACATATAGGTCTCAGTTCTAGCTTCCCATCTCTTAGGAGTACAAAGCTGAGTTTCTCATGGACATCAGAACTCCACCCTCTAGACTGGTAAGATAAACTATGGTATTTTCCAATGGTGAAATACTATATAACCATGAAAATGTAAGGCCTTTATATATGTACTGATATGGGAAAAATTTTCAAGACACATTGTTAAGTGAAACAGGTACATGTGGTATTCTGCAATTCATATAAATGTAACAGTATATATGCAATTATTTAAATGCATAAAAATCTCTGGAATGATTTGCCAATCTAAAAACATTGGCTACCTCTGGGGAAGAGAGATGATGTGAAAGAGACTTATTAATCTCACTGTAAAAATGTGTGTATTTCCTACTAAAATAAACTTGTGAAAACCCAGTTCCTAGTTATTTGGTTATATACTCACCTCTAGTTTTGAATTTCCTCTTCATTTTTGGCACTTAAGAATCTTGCTTTCTTTTCTTATTTGTTTGTTTATTTATTTATTGTGTGTGTGTGTGTGTGTGTGTGTGTGTGTGTGTGTGTGTGTCTCACTGGGGATTGAACTCAGGGGCATTCTACCTTCAAGCTACACCCTCAGCCCTATTTTTTATTTTTATTTTGAAACAGGGTCTTGCTGGGTTAATGAGAGTCTCACTATTTGCTGAGGCTGCCCTCAAACCTGCAATCCTCCTGTCTCAGCCTCCCAAGAACTGGGATTACATGTACCACCACACCTGGCTTTGCTTTCTTTTAAACCTGATTTTTTTTTTTTTTTCTTTTCAGTTTCTGTAGTTGTGTGTGTGCATATGGGAGGGCAGTACAGGAGCTTGAACCTCAGGGGCATTCTACTTCTGAGCTACACTCCCCAGATCTATTTTTTATTTTGAAGTAGTCTCCCAAAGTTACCATACACTAACCTTGAACCTGTGATCCTCCTATCTCAGCCTCCCAAGTACTAGGATTATAGCATGCAGCATCGAACCCAGTTGCATCATTCTTTTATAGCAAGAGTGTCTGTGTGTTTAGATCAAAAGGGGAGTTGACTTTAGCCTCATCCACCATCTTATTAGGTGTCTAAAGCTTTCCCAGAGAAATACTTATTTTGTAACTAACAGAAGCCAATGAAAGCTAGGCTCAGAGGTGTCGGCTTATTATCCCAGCTACCTGGAAGTCTGAGGCAGGAGAATCATGATTTTGAGACCAGCCTGGACACTATAGAAAGACCGTATCTCAGAAAAGAAGCCAATGAGTTTCTTTCAGAATCCAACACTTTAATGTATTCTCTCCTTTTGTGTGGTGGCTATTAATGTGGGCTGAGCCAGCTTGTCCTCTTTCAAAAGCCCCTTTTCTTTCTGGTCTCAGGCCTGCTGAAATTTGCAGATGATGTTGGCATGGGAGGTGCCAAACTACAGACCATCTCCCTTGGCCAAGGCCAAGGCCCTATTGCTGCCAAAATGATCAACAATGCCATCAAAGATGGGACCTGGGTGGTCTTGCAGAACTGCCATCTGGCTACAAGCTGGATGCCTGCGCTGGAGAAGATCTGTGAGGAGGTGATTGTTCCTGAGAACACCCACGTGAGATTCAGGTGAGATGCTGTCCCACCGCCACCTGCCTTCCAGGCCCAGCCTCACGCTGCAGGAAACGTGCTGGTGGCTAGGCCTGCAAAGACGGCAAAACACAGCCCTGCCCCAAGAAGCTCTTGGTCTAACAAAAGACAGAAGAATAATGACACCTCTTATTCTATATCAGAGAATAAGATTGGTCCATGGGTCAAGCCTGCTGCCTTTTTTTTAAGTGCAATAATAGGGATTGAACCCAGAGATGCTCTACCACCAAGCTACGTTCCCTGCCCTTTTAGTTTTAATTTAATTTAATTTAGTTATTTATTTAGTAATGGGTATTCAACCCAGGAGCATTCTACCTCTGCACCACAACCCCAGCCCTTTTTTTTTATTTTCAAACAGGGTCTCATTAGGTTGTTAAGTCTCCCTAAATTACTGAGAAATAGCTGAGGCTGGCCTTGAACCTGAGATTCTCCTGCCTCAGCTTCCCTAGTGGCTGAGACTATACGTGTTCACCAACTTGCCTGTTTTTGATATGACCTCCAATCTAACTTTTAAATAGTTGAGAAAAAAAACGAAAAATTATCTCATGACACATGAAAATTGTGTGAAATTCAAATTTCAGTGTTCATAAATAAGGTTTTACTGAAAAACACTCATAATCATATATTCTCCATGGCTACTTTTGTGTCTCAACTAGTTGAGACAAACACCATATGAGCCCACAAAATCTAAGATATTTACTATTCTGTCCTTTACGGGAAAAGATTGCTGACCCTTGCTCTAGGCGATCAAGCTTGCTGGTCATTTTCATTTTGGTCCTATCTGCCTGAAAATAGGAAAATGGTGCTTGTTTACAAAGTGAGATTAGGCCCACATTTGATTTGTAGTCATGGAAGACTTCCAAAGGACAGAGAGTTTAAGGCAAGTCCACTTAGTTTCAAGAATGTTATTTGGTTTGGAACGGTGAGTAACTTCATTGACCACGGAAGATACGAAATGAAGAAAAAAACTATTCTTGTTGATGTGTTACTGTTTAATACTAGTTAATTGTTGCCACAAAGGAATGCAGGTTTCTTGTGAATAGATTTTCCCATGACTTTAAAGGGAAAGTGGCGGTCTAGGATTTTAAAAGAAAGCCCTAGATTTTGAAAAGCTGGCAGCTACTGCAAAACAATAGCATTGTGTAAATGTAAACACCGGCAGCCAAGCATTGCCCATCTGTAGACTGAAATCAGGCCTCAGATCACCAGTTTATGACCTCCTCTCCCAGCCCCATGCTTTCTCGTGTCAGCTGTCCACGAGCCTGACCACATCCCAGCACCCCCTCCTCTGTGTGTGCTTAGCCAGTCCTGTATCTCTAAGGACCTCCCACCCCACCTCCAAATCCACTTGTTGAAAACCTTTCTAATGTCTATTAAAACACAAACAAATAAAACAGGATGCCACGGTGTATGTGTAACTTCAGCTTGGGCAGGAAAAACGAATTAATAAAAGTCTGGAGTGCAATATGCCAGAAAGTTATACATTTTATTTCCTTCTAAACATCTTTTTATATATTCCCATTTTTTTTGTGGGCATAAATAAACTTTCACATTTTAAAGAAAGAAATTCCTCATATCCTCAAGGCCCATTTTACCATTTCCTTCTTTTGTGTGTGTGAGGGGGAGGGGGGGCTACTGGAAGTTGAACCCAGAGGCATTATACCTCTGAGCTATACTTCCAGCCTTATTTTATTTTTTATTTTGAAACAGGGTCTCATTAAGCTGCTGAGGACCTTGCTAGGTTGCCTGAGGCTGACCTTGAACCTGCAATCCTCCTGTCTCAGCCTCAGGTATGTGCCACCATGCCCAGCTCCATTTCCTGCTTGTTGGGGGTCAGCACATTTTCTCTCTAAATGGCCAAATAGTAAATAATTGAGGCTTTGCAGGCCATATATTCCCTGTTGCAACCATAAAGCTGAAGTTACAGGGTGAAAGCAGTCAGGCACAGATGTAAATGAGGGGCTTTAGCTGTGTTCCAATTAAACTTTAGTTACAAAAACAGGTGATGGGCTAGATTTAGCTCACTAGCCAGTTTGCCACTTTTACTGTCTGGCAAACTGGCTCTCTCCAACTCCTTCAACCCTTTTCTTCTCATGGATCCCCACAGTCCGTTATTTCTACCCTCCCTGTGGTCTTGTATTCCAGCATCCTGCAACTTATCTTTTAAGTCTGGTCTCCACTTTTTCCCCTAGCAAGAAGGCCGTAAAAACAATTGCTCACTTCAGTCACTCCTGCAGTGCCTGGTAGAGTGCCCAGGAAGCCCAGTAGTGGAGGAGTAAGGGTCTTAAGAGTGAGGGCTTTAGAGTTAGAGAGTCCCAAGTGCATACCAGCTACTTGCAAGTAGTGTATCCTTGAAAAATCCACCTGATCTCCCGATACCTCTGTTTCCTCACTGGTAAAGGGATGGTAAATCCCTCTCCATAGGGTTGCTAGGAGGATTAAAGGAAACCAAAGAACATATACTCAATTCTTAGCATGTGTTCGGCATCTAGGGTACTTAATAAATGGTAGCTTTTTTTTTTTTTTCAGTATAACTGATTGTATTCCTCTGTTCCTCTGAATAGTTGGGTCTATTGTTCTTTCAGACTCTGGTTAACCAGCTACCCATCGGAGAAGTTTCCAGTTAGCATTCTCCAGAATGGGATCAAAATGACCAACGAGCCCCCCAAAGGGCTCCGGGCCAACCTTTTGCGCTCCTACCTCAATGACCCTATCTCAGATCCTATGTTCTTCCAAAGCTGCACAAAGCCAGTGATATGGCAAAAGCTGTTGTTTGGCCTTTGTTTCTTCCATGCCGTTGTTCAAGAGAGGAGGAACTATGGACCCCTAGGTAAGCCATGACTGCACACCTGGGTTGCCTGGGGGAGGATGACAGACAGGTGTAGTTATATTTATAGGCCTGAGTTCAGGTTTGCACTCAGATGGGGTGGCCAGTAAAATCCATAGTGCATACAATGTTTTGGACATATTTATACTAAATATGATTTCATATATATCTGAAATTAAAATTTCACTTAGTGTCCTATATTTTTGTTTGCCAAATCTGGCAATCCAATAACCACATCAATGTCAACATCAGGGAAAGAGGATGGTACTGCAAAACCAGAGCCCCTACCTACTGAAGGAATGTGATCATGAGAAGCCTGCAGGCTCCTCACTTTGCATGTGCTTGTGCATCCTGGGCACAAGGACCATTCTCCAGGGAATTACCACCAGGCAACTTATTATTTTTATATGCTTTTATTGGTGCATTATAGTCTCACATCATAATGTCAATCATATGACATTAACATACATGCACACAGCACTTGGTGCTCCCCCCACCTCCCTATCTCCCCTCTTCCCATACAGAATACTGAGATTAACATTGAGGTTTCACATATGCACACACAGTCGATGTTAGTATTTCCAGTAATGAACCTCAGTCTTTCCCCTCCCCTTCCCTTAGACCACTTACCTGGCTCCAATGAAGTTTCTCCTCCATTATCTGGAGTCCCGCTGATATCCCAGTTACTCAGGCAACTTATTATAACATCTTACATAGCTGTCTTTCCATGAGCAGAACAATTGAAGAAATACAACTGGGTCATTTCTCTGTGCTTCTTCTAAAAAAAGAATACTAACAAATTTATTTATCAATGTAGCCTACCCATTGCCTAATTTATGAATGACTAGATAGTCTTGTTAGGGCAGGTTATCAAACTGCTCAGTACAAATATCATCATGGTGTTCTGGTGTTCGGGTTGAATTACCTTTCTCTCACCTACGGGCTGCCTTTGGTTCTATTCAAAACATGAAATGACCCACCACAGGGTATTCCTAGCAGTCCTTTTGAGTTAGATAAGGAGGCAGATTGTTCTGATGGTGATTCTCTCTGCACACCTGCCTCCTCTCCTTCTATCTCCACACGCTAGCCAGCCCCAGTTAGCTCTGCAGGGCTTGGGCCTCTTCCACTGAGGATGGAAGGTTAAGAACAGTCCCTCTGCATCTGCATTTCCTGCACCACATTCTCTCGGGACCTCTGCTATCCATGCCAGACCTCTAGAAATCACGAAACACTTTGGCTCCCAACCAACTGCCCCATTGTACTTTGTTTTCCAGCGCATTAAGTTTACTATTTTGTTATATTTTTAATTTGCATGTGATTTTTTAGGGGAAAAAATCCTCTGTTAAGCACAGCCCACCACACCCTGCCATCTTACACCAGGCCCTGTGCACACAATTATGTCATGGTCTAGTCCCAGCGGGTGCTTATGATTAACCCTTGGAAATGCAAGTGGCAGTTTCTTTAAGGCTGACCATGAGTGCAAGAAGGGGAATTCTCAAAACCGACTTCACTCTGTTGCCCAGTCATAGCTACCACTCTCAGCTATGTTATAGTGTTATTTTTGGAGCTCTGTGCATTACCACAGTATTCCAACCAAGCTGAATAATTCTCATTCCACAAATCCCAGGATGTTAACATCTTCCTTAACAAATGGGGAGACCCATAAGGAAATTGATTTTAGAATGGATGTTTTCACAAGCAGAATGGCTCCCACATTGGCAATAAATGTCAAGGCTAATAGTGGGCCCAGTGCTGTATGTTCATAAGGCCGAAAAAAGCTCTTGATCCATAATGATGCTTAACTCCAGCAGCTCAATCTCTGAGTGGAAATTAAGAGCTCTCAGCACTGAACCCTCTAATTCTCTTCTGCCTCTTGCAGGTTGGAACATTCCTTATGAGTTCAATGAATCTGACTTAAGGATTAGTATGCGGCAGATTCAGATGTTTCTCAATGACTACAAGGAGGTGCCGTTTGAAGCTCTGACCTACCTGACAGGTATTTATGGGTGGAGCTTTGCTGTTATAAACCTCCAGTACCATATTCCACCCTCCTGCTTTTCTGCTTCTGCCTCTTTACATTTATTCACTTCCTCATTCATTCACTCTACAACCATTGAACTCTTAACTAATGCTGGTCATCATGCTGGATAGAGTAAAAAACAAAAACAAGAAAATTAAGGTGCATTACCTATGGTCAAGTGGCTGACAGTCTGAAAAAGTAGAAAATATAAATAAACAAGTAGCAATACAGTGATAAATTCAGTAAGAGAAACAAAACAGAAAGGTAGCAGTGAAACCGGGTGTAGTGGTGCATGCTTGTAATCCCAGCATTTGGTAGGTTGAGACCGGAGGATCCGGTTTCGAGGCCAGCCTCAGCTACCTAGTGAGGCACTCTGCAACTTAGTGAGACCCAGTTTCAAAATAAAGAATAAAAAATGGGGCTGGGGGTATAGCTCGGAGGTAGAATGCCCCTGAGTTCAATCCCTGGTAAGGCCAAAAAAAAAAAAAAAAAAAAGGTAGCAGTGATTAAATCTCAGGCTAGGGAGGAGATGATCATGGAAAAATTTCTGAAGGTCATCAGGAATCGTTCACTGGTCACTCCATGTATACTAGTACATGATATGGAAGAATTAGATGTATAAAACAGTTGTTACCCTTAAGGAATACACAATGCAACCCCAGAGCCAAGAGAGATACGAATAGAGACATGCTAAATAAATGAAATGCGATGGCCAAAAGTCATACTGCAATTCAATGGAAAGACTGAGACATCTTTCACACACAAATTCCCTCCTCAGGTCCATATGTTAAAGAGTGTGCCTGGACCCTTTCCAAACAGTGACATGAACTTTATGCACTTTGAGTCTTCACAGCAACCTTACAAACTTCATGTTAGTAATCCCATTTTACAGCTGAGGAGACTGAGGCTTTACAGCAGTGGTTCTGAACTGTGGACAGTTCTGTCCCCCCTCCCCCAGGGGATATTTGGCAAAGTCTGGAGATGTTTCTTAATTGCAACAACTAAAGAGAAGGATGCTACCGGCATTTAATGTGTGATCTGATTTCAGCCAGCTGTTCTACTAAGCAAAGAACAGCTCCCCCCCCCTCCCCCGCCAATACATGTTAATAGTGCCACTGGAGTGATTACATTCAGTTGTAGAAGACCACGCTGACCTTAACTCAGTGCAGCATTTACTGAAACAAAACCCAAGTGGTACACACAGTACAAGTTCCCATCTTTCTGTGCAAGGCAGAAGCACATCCAGGGGCTTCCTTTCACACCACAGCATGAATACCCAGCTGTCCTAGAATCATGTCTTAACAGAGGACTGCCTGCAGCTCATAAACCAACCTGCCCTACCTGTGCCAGCCGGTTTGGGGATAGTCCCTTTCCACCTGTGCCAGTCAGGATAGGCCAATTAGGCTATCCCTGACTATTCCCAAACCTCCAGGATTTTGAAAGACATCAAAGGTCCATTACTTACCCATTCTCCATGTCCAATGTGAATTGATAGGGGTCTCTGTTCCCATCTTAACATATACTTGTGTGGTCACTGCAACAGGGATAACACTGAAGGGCTTACACTAGCAACTAAGTGTACAAGAACTTGTCACATGGCCCACCCACTCTGAGAGACCCAGAGGAGGGTCCTTCCCAGGTGCCTAGAAGGAAAGAAGAACCAGAAAGACAAAATCATTAGAGTTCTCCACCACTACTAGCCAATGAGACAGAGCTCAACTACAGAGAGGTTGTCAAGACAGATGGAGTGAAGCCACCCATTCTTAATCTGGTACTCAGTCTTCTGGCAGGGACTATTGGGACTTTAGAAGAGGGTAAGGCACATTCCAGCCCCTGTAGGAACTTGTGCCTTTGCTATAAAAAGCAGATATGTGTGTAGCTATGAGGAGATGAATTTTCCTTATGAAGGAGCATAAAACATAAAACCCAGAGCCTGCAAGGGCATCCCATGAAAAAAAATTCCCAGTGAGGATGTGGTGGTGGGACCTTGCATCAGGACTGCTGCCCTCTAGCACTGCCACGCTGACTTCAGCCAGGAGAAAGCCACTCTCCCTTTAACACTGTAGTTCAAGTGCTGTCATAAACCTCCAACAGCTCAAATAAGCTGCAATGTTCAACTTGAACTTTCCTGAAAGGCTGAAGACATCAAGAGAGAGAGCTGTAGAAATCTAGATAAGCTGGCTCAAGGTAGAGTGGCTTCCATAGGACTCATATTACTCAGTGTGACCTTCTTCTGGTCCCTTACATCTCCCTGAACTGGACACCCAGGACCCTTCCTAGACATTGAGATCTCTCCCAGACAGGGTAAACAGAGGTTCAGACCTCTTGCCTGACTCTTTTTTGTTGTTGTTGTTTTTGCAGTACTGGGGATTGAACTCAGGGGCATTCTACCTCCGAGCTACACCCCCAGCCCTATTTTTTATTCTTTATTTTGAAACAGGGTCTCACTAAGTTGCGGAGTGCCTCACTAGGTAGCTGAGGCTGGCCGCGAACCCGGATCCTCTGGTCTCGGCCTCCCAAATGCTGGGATTACAAGAGAGCGCCACCACGCCCGGCTTTCTTGCTTGACTCTTAATTCATTTTCCTAGCTGTAGACCTGCCTTTTCCTGAAATGGCTGAGCCTGGAAATGAGCCCACCCTACAGGGTGCCCTTGTGCATGTGCACACACATCTGCATACGTATCTCCTCCTTGCAGCTACAGTGTGTTGACCCCAACCACCAGGTACCAGGTCGCACCCACATACTGCAATGCTATGGAATCTGGACCAGCTAGAAAATGCATCATGGGGTTGGTGAGCTGGATTTGATGTCCCTCCAAAGAATTACTTAATTATTTTTATAGGAATCTGAGTGTAGAAATCTAGGTTCAGAGAACGATGATGAAGGAGTGGGGTGGGGTAGGGAAAGATATCCTAAAGCAATATGTATAGGATATTCTCATTTTTCTAATATATATATATTTGTAATAGCTATAATTAATCGAATGCTTCCTGTAGGCTAAACATCATGCTAAATGATTTCTAAGCATCATCTCAGTCTTAGGCACAATTTTGGGTTTTTTTATTATTATTATTTTAATTGGTGCATTGTAATCATACATCTTTGTTAGGTTCGAGCTGGTAAAGGCATACATGCACATATTTCTCATTTAACCCTTCCCCAATTCCCACGCCACTCCCTCGCCCTCCCTCCTCAGGTTCAGTTTAGTGATTGGCTTTGATATGTTTGTTAAAGTACATCATGTGCATTACGGTATTCCCTCCCTCCCACGTCACTTTCAGGTAAGTCAACTTCTTTGCTCATCTAAGGTTTCTCCTTTATCTGGAGTCCCTCTTATGCCCCATTTTCTCCCTAGCATCCACATATTAGGAAGAGCATAGGATTTTTTGCTTTTTGTGACTGATTAGTCTCACTTAACATAATGTTTTCCAGTCCCATCCATTTCCCTGCAAATGACATGATTTTGCTCCTCATGGGTGAGTAAAATTCCATTGTGTACATATCCCATAGTTTTGTAATCCATTCATCTGTTGATGGACATCTTGGCTGGTTCCATAGTTTGGCAATTGTGAATTGTGCAGCTATAAACATTAGATATACATGCATCAGACTGATAGTTTGGTTTCCATTCTTTTGGGTATAGATACCCAGAAGTGGTATTGCTGGATCATATGGTAGGTTCATTCCCATTCGTCTGTTTTCCAAAGTGGTTGCACTAATTTGCAATCCCACCAACAATGTATTAGGGTTCCCACTTCTCTATACCCTCGCCAACATTTGTTGTTGTGTTTTTGATGATTGTTAGGCACAATTTTGTAAGCTGGGTACTGCAGTTATCTCTATATTTTGATCAACAAGAAGCTCCTACTAAGTGGTAGAGCTGGAATTGGAACTCAGAATTGTTTCATTCCCAACTCCTGATCCTAAGCCACATTTTTTAAGGTCTTTCACATATGTGTATACACCTACATAGAAAAAAATGTAGGTCTGGAAGATGCCTCATTAATAGTTATCTTTGGTGGAATTCTTGCTGATTACATTTTCTTTCAATTTATTTTTTTTTCTAATTTCTCATAGGGTAACATGTATTATTTCTATAGCAATGATAATACCAAAAAGGCCTTCTCATGCTCAGCTGAATATGGCAGTCAGTGACAACTCTGTGTCCTTGGGTCACCCTGTCTCCAACAGGGATCTTGGCTGGTAGAATCCCCTGCTCCAGGTTAATGACCAAGCTCATAATGACCATCCCTGTGCTCAACTTCTTCCCCTGTTGGTTGTCCCCAGGGGAATGTAATTATGGAGGCAGAGTGACTGATGACAAAGACAGGCGTCTCCTACTGTCCCTTCTGTCCACATTCTATTGTAAGGAAATTGAGCAGGACCATTACTACCTCGCTCCTGGAGAGACTTACTACATTCCTCCCCATGGCTCCTACCAGGTAAGGGATGGCCTACCTCTTTCCCCAGAGGGGCCCAGTAGTCTGTCTCCATATGACTGGGGGCTGAATATAGCCAAGGTGAGCCCAGGGGCAGGCTTGGACTTTCTAACTTGGCTCCATAAGCTGTTGCCAATATTCCAAAAAGCCTACAAGAGAGACATTGTTACTGTTGAATGAATATTAGGTAGACAAGTCTTTTCCCATCTGGAATATTGAGGGGAAGAGAAGGCTGGTAAGATGAAGCATTGGTAGTGAACAGGCTGGCAATCACTACTTATAAACAGATTCAGAAGGTGTCAAAAGAGGAGGGACAGAACCAGAGAATGAGATAGAGAAGACAAAAAAAGAAATCCAGAGGAAGGATGAAAAAGTATCTTCACCAGTTGCCTATTATGTGCCAAAGCCTTATTCCTTTATGATCATTTGTCTTCCCACTTACAGATAAGGAAAATGGGGTTTCACATGACTAGCTCAAGGTTACACCGGTAGTTTTCAATAGAGCTGGGACCCAAACCCAGTTTGGTGTAACTCTAAAACCAGGACTACTTGAAGAACAGAGAGGAAGCCAGGGGTGGAAGGGAAGATACTCCGCCCATCTGCTTTCAGGCTGTATGAGGAAAAGCTTGGGATGTGTTCACCCAGCCTGGGGTGGGGCAGTGCTACTGATACAATGTGATTCCTGTTGGGTTGGGCCCAGTCAGGTCTTGAGTCATCTGGGGACCCTGCATTTATATCAACTGAAGATTTCTTTTCCAGACCTATATCGATTATCTCAGGACCCTCCCCATCACAGCGCAGCCAGACGTATTCGGCCTCCACGATAATGCTGACATCACGAAGGACAACCAGGAAACCAACCAACTCTTTCAAGGGGTGCTGTTGACCCTCCCTAGACAGTCAGGAGGGAGTGGAAAGTCTCCTCAGGTAACCAGGCTTCGGGGAGGAGACATAATCCTATTTCCTGGGCACTTTTTCTTCTAGTGGGTACACAGGATTGTGGGTGATGACACGCTGGCCTTATTTTTTATATTGAAATAGGGTCTTGCTACATTGCCGAGGCTGTCCTTATACCCGTGATCCTCCCGTCTCAGTTTCCCAAGTACTGGGATCATAGCCATGCGCCACTACACCAAGCTGCTTGCTGACTTCTTAAAAGGGGGATCAGCAAGTGTTAAAGAATTGTTAAATTAGTACCAATCTGAGACTTTCTATTTGAGAGGAATGAAAAGGAAAAGATTTAAAAAAAAGAGAGAGAGAGAGAGAGTAATTTTCTTACCATGTAACCCAACATTATTTATGTTGAATCCCTGGAAACACCTAAAATCATTCTGGGTACTTTTAGTGTTTCCAGTGCACAATCTGCGACACACTCACCCATCCTGCCCTCCTCAGTCTCTAAACAAGAGGGAATGAGCCCTGAAAGAGGAAGTGACTGGCTGCAAACCCTTCATAAAATCAGAGGCAGAGCCAGACCCAGAATCCTGTGTCTTGCCTGACACCACCACTCTCTTCTCTCTCCCACTACACTCTTCCCTTTTTTGCCAAGCTGTCTTATTTTCAACACCTCTCGGCGGCAAATCTGGCTTATTGGGTTTCTTGATAGGGTTTGTGGTGCCATAAGTGGTCACTGGTATGAAGGCAAACAAGCCTGGTTGGTGTGTCCCAACATAGGGGTGGAAATTCCCCACAGTAGGAAGAGAGAAGTGTATGTTCCAGCCTCCCAGACCCAGATGATGACAGAGCTGTCTGGCTTTCCCACATCCAGGCTCTACTTCTCTTTGGTCTTCTGGGCCTGTCCTCTTATCAATGTAGCTAATCTCAGTGCCCTAGGCTTTTCTTGACCTATTGC
>PVLC010021375.1:0-21197 GCA_004027655.1 Graphiurus murinus
AAGCCACACAGGTACTGATGCCCCAGGTACTGAAGCCACACAGGTACTGACACCCCAGGTACTGAAGCCACACAGGTACTGACACCCCAGGTACTGACACCCCAGGTACTGAAGCCACACAGGTACTGATGCCCAGGTACTGAAGCCACACAGGTACTGACGCCCCAGGTACTGACACCCCAGCTACTGAGGCCCCAGGTACTGAAGCCACACAGGTACTGGTGCCCAGGTACTGACGCCACACAGGTACTGACACCCCAGGTACTGAAGCCACACAGGTACTGACACCCCAGGTACTGACACCCCAGGTACTGATGCCCAGGTACTGAAGCCACACAGGTACTGATGCCCAGGTACTGAAGCCACACAGGTACTGACGCCCCAGGTACTGAAGCCACACAGGTACTGGTGCCCAGGTAATGAAGCCACACAGGTACTGACACCCCAGGTACTGAAGCCACACAGGTACTGGTGCCCAGGTAATGAAGGCACACAGGTACTGACACCCCAGCCCACAGCGAGCTCACCAGGAGCCCGGCCTCCCTCTGCCTCCGGGCACTGCCTGCTGCACCCCTAGGCGGGCTCCGAGACGGGGTCTGGGGGCTCCTCAGTGGGGGTGGGGCGCACCTACCTCCCGCCACTGCTTGTTTTCCATCCCTTGGGTGTACATGACGCACACTGTGGAGAGAAGGGACAGTGGTCACCGCTCGCTGGTGCCGACCGGAGGGGCCCAGGCGGGGCGGCCCGGGCTGCAGCCTGCACTGCTCTCTGGGGTCTGGCCTGGGCTCGGGCAGCGGGTCCTACATCTGGTCCCCAGGCCTGGGCCGCAGTTTTTGCTTTGTTTTGGGGGTAGTACTAGGGATTGAACCCAGGAATATGCTACCTCCGAGCTCCACCCCCAGTCCTTTTTATTTTTTATTTTGAAACAAGGTCTCACTGAGTTACTGTGTGCTGGCCTCAAACCTGAGATCCTTCTGCCTCAGCCTCCCTGCAGGCACGAACCTCCACACCTGGCTCCCAGCCCTTTTTATTGATTGATTGATTTTTTTTTTTTTTTTTTTTTTTTTTTTGCGGTACTGGGGTTTGAACTCAGGGGCATTCTACCTCTGAGCTATACCCCCAGCCCTATTTTTTATTCTTTTTTTTTTTTTTGAAACAGGGTCTCATTAAGTTTCCGAGTGCCTCACTAGGTAGCTGAGGCTGGCCACGAACCTAGATCCTCTGGTCTCAACCTCCCAAATGCTGGGATTACAAACATGCGCCACCACACCTGGCTTATTGATTGATTTTTTATACCAAAGATTGAAACCAGGGAGCATTCTACCTGCAAGCTACATTTTTTTTTTTTTTTTCAGTACTGGGTGTTGAACCTGGGGCATTCTACCTGCCCTATTCTTCATTTATTTCAAAACAGGGTCTCATTAAGTTGTGGAGGGCCTCACTAAGTAGTTGAGGCTGGCTGTGAACTTTCCATCCCTCTGTCTCAACCTTCCAAGTACTGGGATTACAAGCGTGCGCCACCCCGCCCAGAACAATTGCAACTGGTTCTCAATGCGCCAATCGCAGGGACCAGCCTGGAGGAGGAGGCCTGGAGCTCGAGTGCGTCTGGAAGAATACTCTTTGGCAGGGGCCTTGGGGCCGTGCATTCCTTTCTCGGCTGTGGCAAGGGTGTGACAGAGGACTGGGGAGCAGAGGAGCTGGGGAAGGGCATCTGAACCCCGAGTCCTGCACAGTCCTGGGACGCCCCCCGCCCGTGCGGAGTCCCCAGTTACTGCTGTTACTGTCAGGACTTACGTGGGTCAGACTTGGAGAACATGTCTTTGTCCAAGAGGTTCCTGAAAGAGGGGGAGAGAGGAGGAATTAGCAGGCTGCTACTGAGCCCCGAGCCCCCTCCGGCCTGGCCTCAGGCGAACAGAAAGAGAAGCGGCTTCTCCAATAAACCCACCAAGCTTCCTTAAGACCAGGGCTCCCTACCTCCCACCCCGCCACAGCCACCCTCGCTGGGGTGGCACCCCTGGACCCCCAAACCTCTCCCTGGCCCAGTCCCAATCGGCCCCACGTATGAGCCCTTCCTAGAAACTCTCCATTCTCTCTTGTTGGGCTCTCAACAAATAAATCAAATCAAGAAGTCAGAACTTGCCCATCCTGAAGCCGGGTGTGGGTGGTAGCGCACACTGGTACATGGGAGGCTGAGACAGGAGGATCGCAGGTTCAAAGCCAGCCTCTGCAACTTAGCGAGACTCTCAGCTACTTAGTGAGATCCTGTTTCAAAATAAAAATAAAAAATAGGGCTGGGAATGTAGCTCAGAGGTAGAACGCCCCTGAGTTCAATCCCCAGTACCATAGGAAACAAAAGCAAAAAACTTGTCCATCCAGCCCCCCCCCCACACACACACACACACTTTTTCAGGCTCTACTTAAAACCAGTTTATTAAGCAGGGCGTGGTGGAGCACATTTGTAATTTCAGTACTTGAGAGGCTGAGACCCGAGGATCTGGGTTTATGGCCAGCCTCAGCTGCTTAGTGAGGCCCTCTGCAACTTAATGGGACCCTGTTTCAAAATAAAGAATAAAAAATGGGGCTGGGTATAGCTCGGAGTTAGAATGCCCCTGGGTTCAATCCTCAGTACCGCAAAAAAAAAAAAAAAACAATTTATTCCACCGTCTCCCCTGTGCTGAGGAAGTAATGAATTACACCTCCCAGAGGATGCAGACTCATTTTAACAAGTCCCCCGCCCCGCCCCTCTCTCTCTCTCTCTCTCTCTTTCTTTGTGTATGGCGGTACTGGGGATTGAACTCATGGGTATTTTCTACCACTGAGCTACCTCCCTTTTTATTTTATTTATTTTTATTTTGAGACAGGGTGTAAGATGCTGAGGCTGGCCTCGAACCTGCAGATCCTCCTGTCTCAGCCTCCCGAGTACTGGGATGCCAGGCGTGCGCCACCGCGCCCGGCTTGAGCAGGACCCTCCCGAGGTCAAGAGGCAGCCCTGCGAGAGGGGCTTGCGGCACGAGTCACTCGCTGATCCTCAGGGAGGGTCGGGCTGCGAGTTCTCACGCTGCGCTGCACAGCTGGCCCGTCTGCGGGGGAGCCCAGCCTGACTGTTGTCCCCTGCCTGGCGTCCCAGACGGTGTTAGGAAGCAGCTCGGCCGAGGGGGAACGGGCCCTGGCTGGGAGGTGCCCCCCCTCCCTGGCCCATGCTTGGTCCACCGGCGGACGCCCTGCTCACCTCCCCGGCCTTCCCAGCTCACACAAGCCAGTGTCTCTGGTGCCCGCCTCTCTGGGGCTCCCGGCGGGCGGGGCTGTGCATGTCAGAAGACCAGTGCTCCCAGGTGTCGCGGCCAGCCAGGCCACAGTGGGTGCGTCCCCGGTGTCCTCGGGCCCCTGGACCTTTTTATTTATTTTGTTTTGAGACAGGGTCTCACTAAGTTGCTGAAGCTGGCCTCAAACCTGTGATCCTCCTGTCTAAGCCTCCCAAGTACTGGGATTACAAGCGTCCGCCACCACGCCCGGCTCAACGCGCTACTTTAAAAGACAAACAAGTGGGGCTTTTCTCGGTCTTGCCTGCTCTCCAGCCTGGCATCCCAGGATTCGGGAGGCTGAGACAGGGGGGTCGCAGGTTCCAAGCCGGCCGCAGCAACTTGGCAAGACCCTCAGCAACTTAGTGAGACTCGTTTTCAAAATAAAAAAGGCTGGAAGTATAGCTCAGAGGCAGAATGCCCCTGGGTTCAATTCTGAGCATCCCCCAGAAAATACTACGAAGAAGAAACAGATGCCTCCCGTCAGCCGGCCCCCTAGTGTCCCTGACGCAGCCATCCATGTGCCACAGGCGGGGATAAACATCCCTGGCCTCCCCCAGTCAAGCACTGGAAAGACCCTAGAGGTCAACTCAGGGCAAGGTGCCTTCCACCGCCCCCCCCCAGCCACTGAGGACCCCCAGGCCCAGAGACAGGCAGCCACCCGCCCCCAGACACACAGCCAGCCAGGCCTGGGGAGGGGCGGAGGCCGGGCCTGAGCCACCAGGGCACAGCCGAGGCCAGACCGTAAGTGCTTTTTCTCCACTTGCTGTTTTTAGAGAGCTCAAAGAGAAAATTTTTCCAACTGGCAAAATGTACTTTTTCCCCCAAAGAGCATAAAACCCTTCAGCTGTGGCCCGGCGGCCTGGAGCTCGGCTTCTTTTGTTCCCTGAATCAAGGCCGAGAAAGCAGAGCCAGGGCCCTTAGCTCCGGCTTGCCCCAAGGACCCGCTTCCAGCCCTGAGGCCGCGGGGGAGTGTCAGCTGCCCGCCTTGAGCTCAGAAGTCCCCGGCCCAGCCAGTCTCAGGAACTCAGTGAGACCCTGTTTCAAAAATCAGAAGTAAAAAATAGGGCTGGGCTGGGCATGGTGGCATACACTTGCAATCCTAGTACTTGGGAGGCTGAGACGGGAGGATCTGGACTTAAGGCCAGCCTCAGCAACTTAGTGAGACCCTGTTTCAAAATAAAGAATAAAAAGTAGGGCTGGGGGTGTAGCTCAGAGGTAGAATGCCCCTGGGTTCAATCCCCAGTTCTGCAAAAAAAAAAAAAAATATATATATATATATGTATACACACACACACACACACACACACACACACACACACACACACGACTGGGGATATAGCTCAGAGGTAAAATGTCCTGGGTGACCCCAGCACACACACACACACACACACACACACACACACACGTTGCCACTTAGTGCCAGGCATACAGTAAGTGCTCAACATAGGCCCACGGAAGATGACTATGGTAACCTGGGGGCCCCATAGTCTCCCCTCCCTGTTCCTGTCCCCAACGCCCAGCTGGAGCAGGCCTGGGGCGTCCTTGCCCAGCCCAGCCGGCAGGCCCGGCCTTCCTGGGAGGCCCGGTGGGGACAGACGTCTGCTCTCTGGAGCAGCCTAGCGCGTGGATGGAGCGCGCTGTCTGTGCTCGGTCCCTAGTGCCGTCCTGGCCGGGTGAGGCCCTGTCTTCCCTGAACGTCGAGGCCCTGCGAGAGACGTCACTCACGTCCCCAGGCAGGGCCGGTCTGAACTCTGAAGCAAGCAGGAGCCATTTGTAACCCACAGCCAGAGCGCCCCCACCCTCGAATACTTAGCCTTGTCCTCACGGGAGCCGCCCCTCACCGCATGCAGGACGGGAGAGAAGAGCTGGGGCCCCCCTCCCCGAGGAGCTCCGGAGGCCTGGGGGGCCCAGGAGAGGGAGCCTGGCTCTACCCACATCTGCTGACTCCCACCCCACCCCGGCCTAAAATGCAATTTCCACTTGGCTTAAAGAGGCTCCCGCCTGGGGCGATCTGCATTATTATTCCGAACGCTCGTAATAATTGTCCGTCCCAAGCTGTGTGGCGGGCGCAGGCCTCAGACTCAGGGAGCGGGAATCCACACAGGGCCCCTCGGCGGCCTGCCCTCCCTGCCCCGTTCTCCTTGCTGTGTGTGGCATGGCGGTGGCTCGCCCAAACCAAACCGCCCCCCCACAGCCCCTCTCCTCCCGTTCCCCAAGTCTCAAAGGTTTCCACAGCCGAGCCGGGCGTGGTGGTTTACACCTGTAATCCCAGTACTTGGGAGGCTGAGACAGGAGGATTGCAGGTTGGAGACCAGCCTCAACAATGTAGCAAGGTTCTCAGCAACTGAGCAAGACCCTGTTTTCAAAACATAAATAAATAAATAAATAAATAAAAAGGGCTGAGCGTGTAGCTTGGAGGTAGAATGCCCCTGGGTTTAATCCTCAGCACCGCAGAAATAAATAAATAAAGCATCTCCAACAGCAATAAAATGACCTGCAGAGCGCCTCTCCCTTCCCTATCAGACACCATGTGCTTAATAAAGAAGCTTTTTTTTTTTTTTCCAGTACTGGGGACTGAACTCCAAGACATTCTACCTCCCAGCTGCACCCCCAGCCCTATTTTTTTTTTTTTTTTGCAGTACTGGGGATTGAACTCAGGGGCATTCTATCTCCGAATTATACCCCCAGCCCTATTTTTTATTCTTTATTTTGAAACCAGGTCTCACTAAGTTGCAGAGTGCCTCACTAGGTAGCTGAGGCTGGCCTCAAACCCGGATCCTCCGGTCTCAGACTCCCGAATGCTGAGATTACAAGCGTGCGCCACCACACCCGGCTCCCCCTAGCCCTGTTTTCAATTCTTTAGTCTGAAACAGGGTCTCACTAAGTTGCGGAGTGAGTGCCTCACTAAGTAGCTGAGGCTGGCCGCGAACCTGTGATCCTCCTGGCTCAGCCTCCCAAGTCCTGGGATTACAAGCGTGCGCACTGTGCCCGGCTGCGTGAGTACTTCTCTTCCACCCCATGCCCACGTGAACTCCAGGAGGAGAGATCACGTCTTGTTCACGGCTCAGTCTCCAGCACGTGGAACCGCACCTGGCAAGCCAAGACTCAGTAGCAAACGCGGATCAATATCAATTACTGAGTGGATGAGCCGGCGCTGCTGCTATTGGTACCTATTATCGTCATTAAGCTTATTTAGCGCACGCCGGTTTGTACAAAACCCCACAGACTTCTTCTGGCTTTATAACAGTCCTGGAGGAGTGGGTCCGGCACTTCCCACCATTTTACAGGCGGAGAGACTGAGGCTGGAGGGAAAGGGCCTGGCTGAGCGTTAGGGTTTGATTTGGGACGCTCCCCCCAAAACTCCCGTGTTGAAAGCTCTTGTGAAGTCTGGGCGTGGTGGTGCACGCTTGTAATCCCAGCATTCGGGAGGCTGAGACCGGAGGATCCGGGTTCGCAGCCAGCCTCAACTACTTAGTAAGGCCCTCCGCAACTTAGTGAGACCCTGTCTCAAAATAAAGAATAAAAAATAGGGCTGGGGGTGTAGCTCGGAGGTAGAATGCCCCTGGGTTCCATCCCCAGTGCCACAAAAAAGAAAGCTTGTATGCCCGCCTTTGTGTCATTATTCGGAGGTAGGAGAACTGGACCAGGGCTATAATCTCATCAGCTGATTAATCCACCGACGCATTAACCATTTGAATGGATCTACTGGGTGGCAACTGAGGGGGAGGGGCGGGGCTGGGGGGGTCACAGGGTATGGAGGTGGCCTTGGGGACCCTGTCCCTGGTCACCTCTCTCTCTGCTCTCAGCTGTCATCACTGAGTTGAGCTCGGCTGTCCTCTGCCGGGCCCCGCCACTACAATGGCTGTTCAGAGGCAGCTGCCTCTGGACTGTACCCCTGAAGACCTGAACCCCAATAAGCCTTACTTCTTCCCTGGACACTGAGGCGGCAGAGAAGGTGAGCCAGGGACTGCAGACTTCTGGAGCCCCCTGCTCCCAGGGCCCTTCGCTACCCAAAGGCAGAAAGCTCTCCCCCAGGGGCTGTGCTCAGAGCTGACCCTGGCGGGCAGAGGCAGGCTTTGTCAAATTACACTAAGCCTTTGTTTTTTGTCTGACAAGCTAGCAGGAAGAGAGGTGCTCAGGGTCCAGGCCAGCTAACACTTGGAGAATGAGCCGTGTCACCTAAGGCAGACGGTCTGCTGACTACAGGAAAACCGAGGGGCCGGCCCCCCCATGTGCCTGTTTTAGGCCTCTCGTAGCTGCAGGATGTGGAGGAATCCTACGGAGCCATTCAGAAAACGTCCTGCCAGCCGGGCATGGAGGTGCACGCTCGTAATCCCAGTACTTGGGAGGCAGAGACAGCAGTATCGCAGGTTCAGGACCAGCTTCAGTTACTTAATGAGGTCCTCGGCAACTTAGTGAGATCCTGTTTCAAAATAAAAATAAAATAGGGCTGCGGCGGGTGTAGAACAGAGGTAGAATGCCCCTGGGTTCAAGCCTTAGTACGGCAAAAAAAAAAAAAAAAGAAAGAAAGAAAGAAAGCAAAGCAAACCTCCAGGTACCGTGCACTTATGGTGGACGGCGGGGAGTGGCCTCTGGCTTTGAAGAAGAGCTATGATGTGAAAGGGTCACTGGCGCGACCTGGGGGTGGCCCAGAGGAGCCGAGACTCACTCTGGTCCAACAACCAGCAAGAAGACAGAGCTTCGAACCCTGCCAACAAGCCCTGACCCTGGAGGAGGCCCCAGAGCCCGGTGACACGGCAGCCCCTTGACACCTGCTTCGGCCTCGTGAGGCCCGAGTGGGGCCTGGACCTGCGACCTACGACACCTGAGAGAGAATGAACCTCGTTGCTCTAAAGCCTCTGGGTGTGTAGACGTTTCCTCTGCAGCGACTGAACACTCACATGACGATCTTAATTTCAACCATGTAACGGTGCCATTTTGAGAGGTCAGAAACACAAGCAATTCATGTAGTTCACCCCGATAGCCGTGCAGTGGCTCCTGGTCCTAAGCACTCAGTAGAGCCGCTGGTAGCTGGGCGTGGTGGCGCACGCCTGCGATCCCAGTACTTGGGAGGCCAAGACAAGAGGATTTCGGGTTTGCAGCCAGCCTCAGCAACTTAGTGAGGTCCCCTGCAAATTAGTGAGACCGGTTCAAAAGAAAAGGAAAAGCCGGGTGTGGTGGCACACACTTGTAATACCAGTACTTGAGAGGCTGAGACAGGAGGATTGTAGGTTCGAGGCCAGCTTCAGCTGCTTAGTGAGGCCCTCCACAAGTTAGTGAGGCCCTGTTTCAAAATAAAGAATAAAAAATAGGACTGGGGGTGGAGCTCGGAGGTAGAATGTTCCATCCCCAGTACACACACACACACAAAAAAAAAACCTAAAAAGAGCCACTAGGATGATTTCCCTGGCTCCCCTACAGAGTGCTGTGTGTCTCGACGGCTAAGTGGGCCTGTTTCCTAGCTGGCTTTGACAGCTGCCACAATGTCCCCAGGCCCTGGCTCCCCGGTGTCCCCTCCCCTGCCTGTCAGGAGAGAGGCTCAGAGCGGGGCGCCACGCAGCTCCTGAGCCCTGCTGCCGCTCAGGGCCCCGGGCAGCCAAACGCCAGCCCATGCAGACAGCAGATAACAATGTCTCTGGGGCAGAGGCAGCAGCTGCCACCAGCCGTACCAGCTGGAGGGAGGGGGCAGCGCCGGACAGTCCAGCAGAGCGAGGTGACCGGGCAGCCGCGGCTTCTCCCTGGGGCTCCGGAGCCCGCCGTGCAGAACCAAACCATGGAACAGGCACTTCGCTTCTCCAGCGGGACCCTGCCCGGGCGCAAAGCTTCCCTGTTACATAAAAATGCAAATCGGGAAGGCCGGGTAGCCCACACCTGTAATCCCAGCTACTCTGGAGGCTGGAGCAGGAGGATCACAAGTTCAAGGCCAGCCTGAGCAGTTTAGTGAGACCCTATCTCAAAAAGGGGTTGGCGGAGGCTAGGGGTGTGGCTCAGTGGTAGAACACCACTAGGTTCAGTCCCCAGTACTGGAAAAGAAAAAAAAAATCCAATCGTTCTTTCTAACCAACATGCAAATCCATATCCCTGTATTAGATGAGACTTGGGAAACAATGGGCCCTTTAGCGAATGCACACTGGACAAGCAAGGGTTGTTCTGCTTCATTTTTTTGTTTTTGTTTCATTGTTTAGCATTTCTATTTTATTTATTTATATATATGTTTTGTTTAGTTTTGTGGTGCTGGGGATTGAACCCAAGAGCATTCTACCACTGAGCTAACAACCTCAGTCCTTTTAAAAATTTTGTTTTGTTTTGTTTAAAAAAAACAAAAACAAAAAACAACTCCCTAAGTTACTGTGCACTAGCCTGAAACCTGTGATCCTCCTGTCTCAGCCTCCCAATTACTGGGATTACAGGCGTGTGCCACCACACCGGGCCAGACAAGTAAGTTCTGCAGGATGGCAACAAAGTCAGGAAAGGCTAGGAACAGAGAAGGAAGAGCTTTGGGCTCAAAGGAGGATCTTTAAAACCACATTTTCTAAAGCCGGGCGTGGTGGTGTACACCTGTAATCCCAGTACTTGGGAGGCTGAGACAGGAGCATCACACGTTCACAGCCAGCCTCAGCTACTTAGTGAGACCCTGTTTCAAAATAAAGAATTAAAAATAGGGCTGGAGATGTAGCTCAGAGATAGAATGCCCCTGAGTTCAATCCCTGACAACACACACACACACACACACACACACACACACACACATACACACACACATACACACACACACACACACACACAGAAATCACATTTTCTATAGCATCTGTTGGTTTCTGGTCATCTCTAAGATCAGGCGATGGCTCGGATCCACACCTGGGACCCAACTAGAGAGGCAGGCCGTTGACAGCAGGTGTCAAACTGTAGACAACGTCATTACTATTCAGGATCAATCCATCGAATCCCCAGGACCGATATCCACGCTTCCTTCACAGAGCAGGAAACGGAGGCTCGGCCTGGCCAAGTGCACCCAGGTCAGGGGAGCAGAGCGAGGACTGGAACCCAGGTGGGCAGGCGCCAGGGCTCGCGTTCCTAGCCACTGTGCCCAACACCCCACGGCGTCCTGGTCTTTGGCCCCGAGTTCACCAAAGGTGGTAAAAACCATTGCTGGGGCGTGGGCTGTATAGTGAGCGGCCGATGTGCCTGCCTGGGGCAGGGCCCGCACCCGTCCGTGCCACCGTGCCATCTGCCCTCGGCACACTTGGCTGGCCTCCCCGGGGCCCACACCCAGGCCCGGTCCCCTGTGCAGAAAACTCCTGGAGCCGTGGGTTGGCAGGGGTGTGTGTGTGTGTGTGCAGGAGTCAGGAACCTTTAGAAGGAGCAGAAGGGGTCAGGGCCTGAGCCAAGGATTCCTGGCGTCCAGAGATGGCAATACATCATCGTCCCCTCAGATGCCCATCTTGGTCACCCTGGAGTTCCTGACCACAGCCCCTCTGCCTGGCTGACCGCTCCCTGCCACCAGCAGGCAGAGGGACACGGGGCACCTCGAAGTCTCCCCTGCTGGGGTGCGGTCAGTGCTGACCACAGGGTCAGGGAAGCTACTTGACCCTAACTGGAGACTCCGGAGTAAAGAACATGCTAGAGAAAGCCACCGTGTGCGTTTCTCCCTCCTCCCCACCCTCCTCGCCACCTTCCTTCCCTTCTCCTGGGTCCGCCTGTCTGTCTGTGTTCTAGAATGGAAGCGCTGGCCCATGGTGACGCACAGACAGGGCCCTGCAGTTGCAAGGTCACCAGGGCGGCTTCGTTCCCCTCCTCTCCCTCTCATCCTCTCGCTTTCTGGAGAGACGGGCAGGCCCTCCGCAGGTTGATGGACGGGTCAACCCCGGCACCTCGTCGTCCACAACTCGGATGCCCCCCCAGCTGCTTCCTGTGCAAGAGACCTGCACCCTGTGGACACTTCCACTTCCAGAGAGGAAGGGAGAGGCCAAGCCCTCCGGCTCAGGGCAGCCTGTGTAGCTACCCTTTCTTTTCTTTTTTCTTTCTTTCCTTGCAGTACTGGGGATTGCACCCAGGGGCGCCCTACCTCTGAACCATACCCCAGGCACTATTTTTTTTTTGAACCAGCATCTTGCTATGTTGCTGAAGCTATCTTGGAACCTGCAAATCTCCTGTCTCAGCCTCCCAAGTACCGAGATCACAGACTTATGCCACCATGCCTGACTTGTATCTGCTTACTGAGTACCTACTGGCTCCGTGCTTCTGTTCCTGCGGGGTGACCCCATCAACAGCACTGCTGCCCGCCACCAGCCAAGCACTGAGCTGTTTTGTTTTGTTTTGGTACTAGAGGTTGAATCCAGAGACATTCTACCTCCAAGCTACACCCTCAGCCCTGTTTTATTTTTATTTTGTAACAAAGTCCGGCTAAGTTGCTAAAGGCCTTGCTAAGTTGCTGAGGCTGGCCTCGTACCTGTAATCCTCCTGTCTCAGCCTCCCAAGCCTGGGGCTTGGGCACTGCTCTAGGCACAGGGGCTACCTTAGTGACCAAGATTCCCCCGTGAGCATGTGGGCTTGACAGTTGGGGCGAGTGAGGCTTCAGGTTTGCCCCGAGTGGTGAATCAGAGCTCCTTAGATATGGCCCCGAAGCCACCCTGGCTCTGCCCTCTGCCTCCTTCCTCTCTGCTGGAGTAGGGGTTCATGGTGCGTCTCACGCGGGCTGGGAATCGGCCTCGGAAGCTTCCACTGATGCTCGGGGGGCGGGGGCTGCGTCTGCACACCTGACATGTGTCAGGATCAGTCCTCAGCGTACACTAGTGACCCCGGCCCCCGGCCGAGCACTCAGGACCCAGAGGACTCAGAACACAGCGGTTCCAGCCGGTGTCTCGAGGGGGAGGGACGCCCGGAGGTGGCGCGCATAAGGCCGGGCCTTTTGGGATGGGGACACAAAGGAGGAGTCCCGTCTGGAGGGACAGCTGTTCCGAGGACCCTGACAGCCACTGAAGGCGGGCAGGCGGCGGAGCTGCTGACACGGGGAGGCCGGAGTGAGCTACCGGAGTCCCCAGCAGTGACTGCGAGAGGTGCCGGCCCTGGGAGAGGATTCCCACAGCCGTGTGTGTGTGTGTGTGTGTGTGTGTGTGTGTGCGCGCGCTCACATGCAAAAGACCCCAGAGCAGATGCTGGGGGGCTCTCCTGGAGGGGCTGGCTGGGAGGGGGCATGGTTCTACCCCCCCCTCACCTCCAAGTCTTCAGAAGAGAACCCACACCTCGGAGTCCCTCCCTCCTCCACGTCCCAGCCCAGTGCTTCTAGCCCTACCTATGAGTCCCAACGTCACAACTTTCCCATATAGGGCTGGGGGTCACGGGGGGGGGGCTGGAAAATCTAGCCAAGGTGGCTGACTGGGGGCAAGAGCGCAGCCAGGGCTCCAGAGGAGCTGCCAGTAATGGGGGAGGGGGCGTTTCTGGGGGGAACCCCAAGGTGGCCATGCCTGGGCCACGGTGCCCCTCACAGACCCAGCAAGCAGCGACCCTAGGGCTGCCCTCGGGGGAAATCCCCCCTTCTCCACCTGCCTGGGGTGGACCCCTGAGATAGGAAGCCCCAGGAGAGAGCCTGCTCTTAGCTAGAGATTGCCCTGAACCCGGTGTGACGAAGCTGAGGATTTGGGGGTGGCAGCCCACAAAAATACTCCTTCCCCTCCCCAGCTGGATTCCAAAATCTCACCCTGGGCGCCCCGGTGCCTTGCTTGGGATCGCTGACCCAGGCACTGTTGGGGTGCGGAGCCCCTGGGGGGGGCTGCCCACACCTCCTATGGAGGAGGCGGTCTGGTCCCTTTCCCGGTGGTTGGAGGGGAAGGAAGGCTTTCACCTCCAGGAGGGGTCCAGGAGGTGACGCCTGGGAGGACCGGGCAGAGCCCCTCTTGCGCACTTGGGGAGGGGTCGCGCGAGCCGGGGGCAGCCTCCGCCTCCCCTTCCCCCGCAGGCGCTGGGTCTTCCCGCGGTCCCCAGCAGCGACAGCCCCGAGCGCAAACTTTCGGGGATGTGACCCCTGCTCGGCTCCCACTCTGCGCGGCCACCCGGGCGCCCGGGGTCGGGGGCGGTCCCGGAGGCGAGGCCACCGTGGCGAGGGCGAGGGTCGCGCCGGCGGCGGGGCTCACCTGCAGGACACGGTGATCTCCACCTTGGTGGCCGGGATGCTGCCCGCCAAGGAGTCGAACTCGCTCAGCGACGCCATGTCCTCGGGCTGCTCCATCGCCCCCCGCGCCCCCCGCCCCAAAACCAGCACCGGGGAGCCCGGGGCTCCGGGGCGTGGGCGTGGGCGAGGCCGGGCGGGGACCTCCCCGGCGGGGCTCGGGCGCCCGGACTGCGGGAAAATCAAACCCGGCCGAGCCGCCGCCTCCCGCCGCCCGCGCCCGCTCGCTCGCCCGCTCGCTCGGAGGGGCCGCCCGCAGGGGCCGGGGCGGGGTCTGCGCGAGTGCGCGCGCTCCGGGCGGGGACCGGGAGGGACCGCGGGGACGCCTGCCCCCGCCCCCACCGCGGCCGGGGAGGGGGTGCGCGGGGACACCTGTTCCCGGGGGCTCGGCGGGCGGGTGCAGGGGGGACACGTGCTGGAACCCGGGGTCCCGGTGCTGCGCGCTCCAGCCGGGGCGGGCTCCTCCCGGGCAGGTGTGCGTGCTGGGGGCGACCCCCGTGGCCGCCAGGTCGGTGGGCTCCCGGGCCCCGGAGCCGCGCGTCCCCGCCCGTCGTGACCCCCCGGCCTAGGAGCTGGGAGGGTGGCCCCCCGGGTCCCCGAGCTCGGGTGCAGCCCGCGGGGTGCGCAGCTCCAGGCCCTGCCCTGGGGGCGGCAGGAGGGGTGCAGCCCCTTCCCCCGGCGGCGCCCCCCAGCCCAGCGCCGAGGCGTCTCCTGAGACTGCGCACGCAGGGAGCCCGGCTCACGACAGCCACCCGCGGCCCCTCCTCGGCCCGGGCTCGCGCGCCCACCGCCCCCGCCGCGCAGAGCTGGTGCGCAGACGGGGCCCGGAGCCCAGGCTGGACCTGCAGCCCGGCGCGCCCAGATCCTGCTTGAAGTCAGTTCCCAACACAGCTGGCACGGCCAGGGTGGAAGATAAGCCTAAGAACGGCCGCTTGGGCGAGGACAAGGGTCGTGTTCACCAGGGCTCAGGATCAGCTGGCTGCTCTGCCTCTGCCCCCTGGGACAGACAGCCCGGGCCAGGCCGGGGCAGCGGGAGAGGGGGAGAGGCGGCGCAGGAGGCCTCACCTGGGGTTTGGGCCTCAGGCCCTCCTCCCTCCACAGAGAAGAATTCCTGCACTTCATTATTATTATTATTATTATTATTATTATTATTATTATTATTATTAGTTTGTTTTTTTTGTTGCAGTATTGGGGATTGAACCCAGAGCATTGTACCTCCGAGCTACACCCCCAGCCCTAATTTTTTTTTTTTTTTCAGTACTGGAGATTGAACCCAGGGGCATTCTACCTCCGAGCTATACCCCCAGCCCTATTTTTTATTCTTTATTTTGAAACAAGGTCTCACTGAGTAGTGGAGGGTCTTACTAAGCAGCTGAGGCTGGCTGTGAACCTGTGGTCCTCTTGTCTCAGCCTCCCAAGTACTGGGATTACAAACATGCGCTACCACGCCCAGCTTTTTTTGAAATTTTTATTGATTTTAAATTTAAAATCCAGTTTGAACCGCAAGTGGAAATAGAGTTCTCAATACATTTCTAAAACCATTAGTTCACATAACAAGAAGACAGAATTAACAGCACAGCCGTAATGTGACGTTTTCGTTCCAGCCCTTTGTCTATTTTCTTAGGATGAATTACATTTTTTTAATTTGACATTTAATGGCACTATACAAAAAAAAAAAAACCAGAAAAACATTTTAGTGACCTGCCAAAATTTATGATTGTGTGTTTGAAAATGCAACTCTGTAAATAACTGAGTAAAGAAGAAATAATGAGTTTCTGTTGCTGTCAAAGGCAGTACTGACCTCTCTTCCCTTCCCTTCCTCCTGCCCCCTTTCTTTCTTTTACTTTTATTTTCTTTCTCCTTCATTCTAAGTACTGAGGATTGAACCCAGGGGCGTTCTAGCTGTGCACTATGTACCCAGCCCTTTTTAAATTTTGAAACAGAAGCCGGGCGTGGTTGCGCACACTTGTAATCCCAGCATTCGGGAGGCTGAGACCGGAGGATCTGGGTTCAAGGCCAGCCTCAGCTACCTAGTGAGGCACTCCGCAACTTAGTGAGACTCGGTTTCAAAATAAAGAATAAAAAACAGGGCTGGGGGTGTAGCTCGGAGGTAGAATGCCCCTGAGTTCAATCCCCAGTACCGCAAAAAAAAAAAAAGATAGTTATAGGAGTGAGATATCATTATCCACACTTGATAAGTCAGGAATCTGGTGTCCAAGAAGGCTGTCACTTGCTCGCCTGCCACTGGGGACTGGTAGGGGGAGGACCTGAGACCAGAGGCTGACAGTCACATCAGGCTAAGAGGCAGTCACACTTGGGCTGGGGACAGGCATGGCGCTGCACATCTGTAATCTCAATAGTTGGGAGGCTGAGATAGGAGCACGGCAGGTTCAAGGCCAACCTCAGCAACATAATGAGACTCTTAGCTACCTAGTGAGACTCTGTTTCAAAACAAAAAATAAGCAGGCGTGGTGGTACACGCCTGTAATCCTAGTACTTGGGAGGCTGAGACAGGAGGATTGCAAGTTTGAGGACAGCCTCAGCAAGTAGTGAGACTCTCAGCAACATTAACCTAGTGAGACTCTGCTTCAAAATAAAAATAAAAGGGGGCTGAGAGTGTAGCTTGGAGGCAGAATGCTGATTTTCAGTACCAAAAAAATAAAAGGTGGGGGAAGTCCTGGGAAGAAAGACATGTGGCCAGCTGGGTGTGGTGGCTCATGCTTGTAATCCCAGTACTTGGGAGGCTGAGACAGGAGGATCGCAGGTTCGCGGCCAGCCTCAGCTACTTAGTGAGGCCCTCCGAAACTTAGTGAGACCTTGTTTCAAAATAAAGAATAAAAAATAGGGTTGGGGGTGTAGTTCAGAGGTAGAATGTCCTCGGGGTTCAATCCCCAGTACCGCAAAAAAAAAAAAAAAAAGGTGTGGAGCCAGCAGCTCTGCAGGGCTGGGGCTGGGGGGGGTGCACTTCAGGAAGGAGGTGCTACCGAGGTGCCCCCAGGAAGATGTCTTGATTTGGGTGCCACAGAAGCAGCCCTGAGGCAAAACTCTGCTGCGCCCTTACTTGGGGACGCCCGAGGGGAGGCAGGCAGGCCCAGCAGCCAGCAGGAGGCGCCTTGTCCAGCCCCTCACCCCTGTGAGCACCTAGGGCGTGCTCAACCATGGGGGTGCTGAGGGAGCCAGGACTGGACGCCTCGGTGAGGGCTGCGGCCATTGCCTGGAGCTTCTGTAGCAAGGCAGGTCCCGAGCCAAGGAAAACCTTGGGCGAGGAGGTGCAGGTGCTGGCGGTCAGGTGAAGGGCGGCCAGGTGCGGGGCGGCCAGGTGTGGGGCCAGGTGCGGGGCCAGGTGGGCAGGGCTGCGGGAGGTAGAACAGAGGCAGGGACTGCTGGAGCAGGTGGCCACGCTGCAAGGCCTCAGCTGCCCCCTCCATCTCGTCTGATCCCAGCCTTTGCAGAAGGGGCCACTGCCAGGCGCAGTGGCGGAGATGGGGGTGGCAGGTTCCAGGCCAGCTTTAGCAACCTAGCGGGACCCTGTTTCCAAATAAACAATAAAATAGGGTGGGAGTGTAGCTCGGAGGTCGAATGCCCCTCGGTTCGATCTCCAGTACCAAAGGAAAAGCTAGGCAAAGCCCACGGAAGGAGACGTGGGCCTTCCGAAAGGCCCCCCCCCTGCGAGACCCAGACCAGATGGGGCTCCCTCCGAGGGGGAGGCAGTGCCGAGTGAGTGCCTGGTCTCCCGGGCCATCCAGGCTCGCCAGCGGGTGCTGCAGGTGCCCTCTGGGCCCAGCAGCCTCGACCCCGGCTGGCCTGCCACGTAACTGCCGCGGCACGCGTCCCTCTGATTAAGAACTTGGAGCACGGACGGGGCCAGGCCTGGAAGATCTGGAATAATCAACATCAGCGTTTTACCTTCGCCTCCAAGTCTGCAGACGGCTCTCATCTGACCTAATCCGTCGTGTTAATGACGCAGAGCAATTTCCAGAGGCCGCCGGCAGCATCGATAAGGAGCAGAAAAGTACAGCCAGCTGTCGCCCGGCCGCCCGCCCTCGCCTCTGGTCGGTCTTGCTAGAGGACGGGGGAGGGGCGCAGGAGGGGGTTGTGCCAGGGACCGGGAAGTGGGGCCTGCTGGACTGCACCTTAGAACAAGCTAGAGCCGGGTGAGGGGTGCACGCCTGGAACCCCAGTCCTTGGGAGGCTGAGACAGGAGGATCGCAGGCTCACGGCCAGCCTCAGCAAGTAGTGAGACTGTCGGCAACCTAGTGAGACCCTCTTTCAAAATAAAAAAGGGCTGGGGGTGTAGCTTGGAGGCAGAATGCCCCCAGGTTCAATCCCCTGTACCGAAAAAAAAAAAAAAAAAAAACAAACAAAAAATAAAATTGGAGCCAGGAGTGGTGGCGCACGCTTGGAATCTCAGTACTTGGGAGGCTGAGACAGGAAGATCGCAGGTTCGAAACCAGCCTCATCAACTTAGTGAGGCTCTCAGAAACTTAGTGAGACCCTGCTTCCAAATAACATATAAAATAGGCCTGGGGGGTGGAGCCTGGAGGGAGAAGGCCCCTGGGTTCCATCCCCATACCACAAAAAAAAATAAAATAATAAAATTGGGCTGGGGGTGCAGCTCAGAAGTAGCATGACCCTGAGTCCAGTCTCCACTAAGGGGGCTTGGGGGAGAACGAGCTAGAAAAAGACATGCTCTGGGGAAATCCAGCACGCGGCTCCCTGGGCAGAGTGGGCGCTGGTTTGAGCCCCGTGGACACCCTTAGCTGGTGCTCTGAGGCAGCCAACGCCGCACGACAGCGGGCATGGCGGCCCAGGGCCAGAAGGAAGAGAGGACAGAGGGCACCGCGGGAACCTGACACCGCCTGGATGGGAGAGGGAGGGAGAAGGCGTCTGCTCCGTCCATTACTAGAAATCCTAGAAGGGGCCTGGGAGCCCACCCACGCCAACCCTGCTTTTGCTGGAAGCTCAGCCAAGGGCACTGATCCGCTCCGGGTCCCCAGTTCCTCCTTCAATTAAAAACTCCACTGGTGGCGACTGGCGGCCAGGCCTCCAGCATGGGCCTCCCGCCTCCCTAAAGGTCCTGTCCTCTTCCTTTCAGCCACTTGAGCTTCTCCAGGCGACTGGAAGCTTCCCAGCGACCCCAGGATCCACTTAAAACCCAAGTCTGGAAGGGCGCCCTGCAGCGAAAGAAATTATCACCGGGCCGCAGGCTTGGCCTGCGCCCTCCCTGGACCTCCCGGCTCCGTCTCCTCGCCCCCCCACCCCTCCATGCCCCCACCGGGCCTCCTTACTGCCCCAGGCACCTGCCTCAGGACCTTTGCACCTGCTCCCCCCCTGGCAGGAGGACTCCTGAGCGCCCCCTCCTGGCGGAGGCTTCCCAGCGCGCTCTGCTCCCCCGGTCCCCGCCACGCTCCTTCCCCACACTTTTCTGCTCTGCCTCCCCCACGCCTGTCCACGCTCCACGCATGTGACTAGTCTTGTTCACAGTCGCGTCCCGAGCCCTGGGACAGCGCGCAGCAGAAGCCTGATTTGTCAAGTGACTTGAAGCCCACCCTTGCTCTCCTGAAGGCCCTCGGTGCCTGGCACCCACGAGCCCCAGGGAGGGCCGGGTCTCTGCCCGCACACATGCCTCGCCCACCTCCGCCAGCAAGCTCCGGGCCTCCACTGTGGAGGCAGCTGCTGAACTGTTGCTTGACAACTATCAGAGGGGTTTTTTTTTGGGGGGGGGGGTGTACTGAGGATTGAACCCAGGGGCATTCTCCCTCTGAGCTACAGCCTCTGAGCTATAGTCTGGCTAGGTTGCTGAGGGTTTTGCTAAGCTGGCCTCCAATCTGCGATCCTCCTGTCTCAGCCTCCCAGGTACTTCTTTTCTTCCTTCTTTTCTCTTTCTCTGTGGTGCTGGGGGTCGAACCCAGGGCAAGCACTCTACCTCTGAGCTCCATCCCTGAAGGAGTTCACCTGACACTCCCGGTCTGCTAGTCTGCTCTTGGGCCTCGGGACTCCCCTTCCCCCTTGCTTGGACATCTTAGGAAATGGAGAACAGCGGGATCTTCACATTGTTTCAGATGCTCAAGAGCAAACTAGAGCCGGGCGTGGTGGCGCACGCTTGTAATCCCAGCGTTCAGGAGGCTGAGACCGGAGGATCTGGGTTCGCGGCCAGCCTCAGCTACCTAGTGAGGCACTCCGCAACTTAGTGAGACTGGAGGTAGAATGCCCCTGGGTTCAATCCCCAGTACAGCACACACACACACACAAAAGTAAACTAGGCCCCCTCCCTGGCTGCCAACCTCCACCGAGGGCCAGGCCGGGTCCTTCCCCAGCCCCAGCCGGTGGGGTGCGTGGGTGTGTGCGTGTGTGTGCGTGGGAGGGGGCGTCCCTCCCCCACCCATCCTCCGCACCTCCCCTGGCCACCAAGGGTGAGACTCTCACTTTGTTTTCTTAAGCTCTAAAGTCGTTTTCTGGCCATGCGGCCTGCGTCTGCTTGCCTGGTGCCCGAGGTAGTGCAACGTACGTGAGTGCGGGCGGGCGGGCCCGGCGGAGGGCATCCCGGCGGCCTGCCCTGTAGCGCCTGCGCCTGCAGCCCTCGCGCTCTCCCTGTTTCTTAGCTCTGGGAGAGGAGCGCATCAGACGCTCTCCATGCCCTGCCTCCGCCACCTCTGGCCGAAAACAGTCCCCCGATTCCGGGAAGGATTTGTTCCCAGTTCTCTGATAATTCTATCAGCGCCTGGGCGAGCTGCCGGCCTGCCTGTGGGCAGCGCAGGGCTCCCCCCCCCCACTTCATGTCTTCTCCTCAGGTTCCCCAGCTCAGCTCAGCAACACGCTCACAGAGACAAGGGGAGGGGATGATAATATACTCAGTGCACACCTCCCTCTGCCCCGGAGTTAGTATGAAATTGCAATTAGAAAAGGGTGTGCTAGGAGAAAAACCCCATCACAAAATCACAGAAGTTAAGCCGAGCGTGGGGCACACGCCTGTAATCCCAGTGCTTGGGAGGCTGAGCCAGGAGGATCACAGGTTAGCGGCCAGCCTCAGCTACTTAGTGAGGCCCTCTGTAACTTGGTGAGACCCTGTTTCAAAATAAAAAATAGGGCTGGGGGTGTAGCTTGGAGGTAGAATGCTCCTGGGTTCAATCCCCAGTATGGAGAGAAAAAAAAAAAAAAAAAGAAAAAGAGCTCATTTGGGATCAGAAACCCCCAAGTTCTAGCCCGAGTCCTGCCTTCTCCCTGCCCCGCAGGCCCCGGCCTCTTGTTTGCCGCTCATTTGTTCGTTCCTTCTGTGGGAGGGCTTGTGCTACTGCCTTCGCTGCTCAGTGTGCCCCTCCACACATGGACACAGTAATGCCCACCTCAGAGGTTGACTTGGGGATTAAGAGAAAAAATACCCGAGTGGCATCCACAGCCCTAAAGCACAGGAGAGACTCCTTTCTTTTTCCTTCTAAGGACCCTCAGGCTGACTTTCTCTGATTCTGTAAAAATATTTGCCAGTGCTGCGTATAACAGAGGGCCTCAAGGCCGGGCACGGTGGCGCACACTTGTCATCCTAGTACATGGGAGGCTGAGACAGGAGGATCGCAGGTTCGCAGCCAGCCTCAGCTACTTAGTGAAACCTTCTGCAACTTAGTGAGACCCTGTTTCAAAATAAAGAATAAAAAATAGAGCCGGGCGTGGTGGCGCACGCTTGTAATCCCAGCATTCGGGAGGCTGAGACCGGAGGATCCGGGTTCGCGGCCAGC
>PVLC010021376.1:7717-28168 GCA_004027655.1 Graphiurus murinus
GTACTGGGGATTGAACTCAGAGGCATTCTACCTCCGAGCTATACCCCCAGCCCTATTTTTTATTCTTTATTTTGAAACCAAGTCTCACTAAGTTGCGGAGTGCCTCACTAGGTAGCTGAGGCTGGCCGCGAACCCGGATCCTCCGGTCTCAGCCTCCCGAATGCTGGGATTACAAGCGTGCGCCACCACGCCCGGCTAAGTACCTCTTTTTAAAACGCTCACCACTCCAGAGAGGGGCAAAACTTTGCCTGTCTTGGAATAGGATGGTTTCAATCATCCTTATCACACCTCTGTGACCAGTTCTACTGTCCCGTTTGCTGGACAGGGAACATGAGGCTTAGAAAGCAAAAGGGATATACCCACCCTGCTAGTTCGTGTAGAGCTGGGAGTTAAGCCCAAGTTCAGGTACTATATTAGATAATACAAAAAAGAACATTGCCATCATTGCAGAAAGTTCTGTTGGAAGTGCTGTGCTAGGGAGAGTGGTGTGGGTAAAAGGGTGTGTCTCAGACACTCCATCTGCATTGAAAAGCTCTGACAAGTTATGCAGTAAGAACCTGGTTTTACCTGTAGCCCAAGTCTCCAAATGTACTTGCTCACTCCTCCCTTCCTTCCTCCTTCCCTCCCCTATCTCTTTTTTTTCTCTCTCTTCCTCATTCCCCTCCCCCTTTTTTCTGGAGATTGAACCCAGTGCTTCCACCTTTGAGAGACACTCCCAGACCTATTTTATTTATTTATTTTTTTGTGGTACTGGGGATTGAACCTAGGGGCACTCTATCTCTGAACTATACCCCAGCCCTATTTTATTTTTATTTTGAAATGATCTTGCTAGGTTGATGAGAGTCTCACCACTTGCTGAGGCTGTCCTTGAACCTGCAATCTTCCTGTCTCAGCCTCCCAAGTACTGGGACTATAGGTGTGTGCCGGTACTCGGCTGCCCCACAAAACCTTTCTGACACCTGTGAACAGCTCTGCCTGCTGCCCCACACACCAAGTGACCTCCCCCCAGGTCCCCAGTCCTCCATGGCCATGGGGGGCCTGAACATCCCCCTTTTTGAGAACCTAAAGCTCTTCTCGCTTTCCCTCCAGATTGCCTCGGGTCCCCGGTGTTTACACCCATCAAGGCGGACATAAGCGGCAACATCACGGTACGTACCCGGCCTGGCAGGCCTAGTGCCAGTCTCACATCAGGACTCTGAGCCAACCCCACCCACCGGCACCCTGTTCCCAGCTGCAACTCCCCAGCCGGAGGAGGAAGAGACCTAAGAACAGGGCTGGCCCCAGGCCCGTCCAGCTCGGGCCTTGAGGATCTCTGTCCTCCTCTGCAGCCGTGGCCAGGACTGAAGTTCCAAGGATTGGCCCTGACTTCCTCATCCACCTCCACCGAATACAAAGTAACCTGCACGTCCACAGTTGGCTCTCTCCTGTGCTGACCCTGGGGCCTCCCAATACAAGCCCCAGGCCTAGAGCCCTCCCCGTGAGGACCATTTGGGCCGGCCTGGGGCCATCCAGCAGCCCTTGAGACTGGGTCTGCCTTTATCCCCTTACAAAAGGAGGAAGCCGAGGCTCAGAGGGTTGAAGGCCTCACTCGAGGTCACACAGCCAGAAAGCGGCAGAGCTGGGATCGAGACCCAGGCCGACCTGGCTCCAGTCCAGAGCTCTTGTGCCTACGTCTTTGAGTGCTAAGCACCTACGCCTGCTGATCTACAGAAGTGAAACTTCAGGGGTCTGGTTTCCGTGGCAGTGGTTGGAGGATGTGGGCTCTGGAGCCACTGGCTGGGGCCCGTGCTACCTGTACCAGCTGTGTGGCCTTGGCACATCGCTGCCCCTCTCTGAGCCTTACTTGGCCAAGCAACGTCAGCATTGCCACAGGTTGCCTACAGCAGGACCTGGGAAGCAGCTCACATGCCGGCTCCTGGGTGGCCTCGGTGCTTATTGTTAGGACCAGCTGTGTTCCTGCAGTTTCTGGAGAGTGGAAGGAAATGATGGTGGCCACTCCTCCCCCAGCGCGTGAGAAAACCCATGTGCTCTATTTCAGAAAATCAAAGCCGTGTACGACACCAACCCAGCCAAGTTCCGGACCCTGCAGAACATCCTGGAGGTAGAGAAGGAAATGTACGGAGCAGAATGGCCCAAAGTGGGAGCCACGCTGGCACTGATGTGGCTGAAAAGGTGACGGCTGGGTGGGCTCCCAGGGTCCCAACTGCGAGGGGAAGCAAGCCTGCCCCGCCCCTTGGAGGTGTAGACCCTTACGGGAAAGCCTCGCAAGGGCCTGGGCTTGCCTGGGGGTGCCACTTCCTCACTCTGGTCCACAGCAGCAGAGCACGCAGGCACATACTGCATCCTGGGAAGGGCACTGAGCTCTTTGTACACCCAGTCCAGACCCCTCCTGTGCGTTAGGTGTAGGGACTCCTACCATCTCACAGAGGAAGCCACGGGGGGCTCCAGA
The DNA here is from genome assembly GCA_004027655.1 of Graphiurus murinus. NCBI lineage: Eukaryota > Metazoa > Chordata > Mammalia > Rodentia > Gliridae > Graphiurus > Graphiurus murinus. The sequence continues at coordinate 10,167 of PVLC010021376.1, forward strand.
GGCCTAATCACATGCCCAGTTCATCTGAGCACAGTTGCGTAGGTGTGTACTGCACAAAGGGGTCCTATTTGGGGCTGGTCACATCAGGTACAACGTGGATGTAATAGTTTCTTGAAAGAAACGGCATCTTAAGGAGTTCTGTCTGATTTGTACAAGTGCAGCCAGGCATGGTGGCACATGCCTGTAATCCCAGTACTTGGGAGGCTGAGACAGGAGGATCATAGGTTCCAGGCCAGCCTCAGCAATATAGGGAGGCCTTCAGCGACTTAGCAAGACCCTGTTTCAAAATAAAAAGTAAAACAGGCAGGGGTATGTATAGCTTAGAGGTAGAATGCCCCTGGGTTCAATGCCCAGTGCCAAAAAAGAAAAAAAATTGCATGTGTACATCCATGGGCCGGGGCTGGGGCACTGCTCTGAGTGCACTCAGTCCTCTCCCAGCTCCAGAATTCCCCGAGTGGTGCAGTGCTGTGGGAGCTCCCAGCGTTGCCCTCTCATCGAGTCCTGGGGCAAGAAGCAGGAGGGGAGCTTGCCCCTGCCTCTCCTGTGGTCGGGGAGCTCCCCACCCCCAGCTCCGACAGGCACATCTTCTTGGTGAAGTAGAGCAGGGAGGGTCAGCTGTGCAGAGGGTGAGGCTGTGGAGACGTCGGGCAGGTGGGGGCAGGTGGGCTGATGGACACCCTTATAGCGTGTCATAGGAAACTGTCTCTGCCGAGCTGCCTTTGTCTGCCAGCAAGGGACTCAGGCCTTCTACACAGGCTCTGGGTTTCTCAGGAGGAGCCCGGCACTGGTGACGTTCTGATCATTAGATTGTTTGTGTCCAAATCACGTGAGGCAGGCCAGGCTCGGGGGTAGGAGCAGGTGCTGGGCACTGGTAGTCGCTAGCAATCGAGGGCATAATGAGCACCTGGCACGTGCCACGCGCGGTGCTGGGCACATGGGTACCGTGTAGAACTAGGCATGTTCAGTGGCCCCTCTTGGGACAGTGCTGTCTGGGGAAGGAGTCCATTGGCAGGCAGATCCAGCAGCAGAATATCAGAGCTAGCAGCAGAGACAGATCTGGGAAGGCTTCCTGGAGGAGGACTATAAGCAGAGTCTTCCAGACTGAGCAGGAGGGGTGCCAGCCCCACAGGTTGGGAGGGCTGGAGAGGTGCCTGTCTGTAGCTCCTCGCAGGCATGGTCCGCCAGGGTCCTGGGTGTGAGGCACGAGGACGGAGAGGTCACAGGACTGGGTGAGGATGGACCTCTGCCCAGCGGGGGCTGGAGCCAGTGGGAAGTGGGTGAGATGGAACTTTCGGGGGCCCCACGGCCGGCAGAGGAAGGATTGGAGAGCAGGACCCACGCAGCTGCTGTCCAGGCCGGGGCCTGACGCTCATCCCGGCCCCGCACTCCACACTGGCCACCGGGGGCTCTGGTCTAAGCATGGAAGTGGGGAGCTGGGGGTCTCTCGTGTCCAGGCCAGCCCTTCCTTGCCCCTCTGAGCAGCTTCAAGGGCCTTGGTGGGGCAGGGCTGAGGCGGCTAGGATGGCGCTGGCCAGGGCCCAGCCTCTTGGAGGACCTCAGTGCTGTCCTTTGTGAAGCGGCTGCTGGTGCCCAGCGCAGCGTCGTGGGACTCGGGGTGGACAAGACGCTGTGCGCTGCAGGGCTGGCACCAGTCAGGCTGTTGGTTCTGGCTCCCTCCCCCTTCTCCTGGCTCCGAGTGCCACAGAGCCCTGAGGAAGGCCGTAGTGGCCACTGGAGCAGGCCGTGGGCTAGGTCAGGGGGCAGCAGAGCAGACTTAGGTCCCAGGGGTGACCAAGTGGAAGGGAAAGGCCTGGGACTCAGTGTGGCCGCATGCGCCAGGCACTGACAGCTTCCTGCCATAGGCTGGTCCCTGAGAGCCACAAGGGCCCTGAGTAGACAAGGCAGGCCAGCCCCCGCCCCCGCCCGTCTTACAGAGGGCCAGGTCCTGAAAGCCCTCTCCTCTCGGCCGGCAGGGGCCTCCGCTTCATCCAGGTCTTCCTCCAGAGCATCTGTGACGGGGAACGGGACGAGAACCACCCCAACCTCATCCGCGTCAATGCCACCAAGGCCTACGAGATGGCGCTCAAGAAGTACCACGGCTGGATCGTGCAGAAGATCTTCCATGTGAGCCACCCCCCGGCCAGGGAGCCCCGGGTTGTCCCTACCCAGAAGGACCGCCAGCTCGCGGGCTCCACTCCCCGCCTGCCGCTTCTCGGCCCCGTGGAGCCTGCGTTTGCCCCGGGTCAGGCAGGACTTCTGTCTGGCACAGGCCCGCTCCTGTGTCCTCGGCCAGCCCATCTGCTGGGTGTCACCACAAAGGCGCTGTGGCCTTTCTCCAGTCGCCTCGGGGTGCCGAGGGGCCCTTGAGGATTGCAGACTGATGGCGGGGTGGCTTCGAGGGCCCTTTGGGTTCCGCCTGGGCTCTCACAGGCCGAGGTGGGAGCAGGGCCGGGTCCCTACGTGGTTTCTGCTGAAAGGACACTGGTTAGGATCCTGGTTCTTGGTGGCCATGTTGGGGTGAGACTGACCAGGCCCTCGGGTGCCCTGCGCTCTCTCAGCCCTCATCCTGCTCTGCCCAGCCTTGCCCAGCCTTCCCTGGTCAGCCTTCTTGCCACCGCTGCCAGGAAAACCAGGGTCTGTTGCTGGTCTCGTCCTCATGAGGCACGGGCGCAGGGCAGCTGCTTTAGGAGCCCTTCATGGGGTGGGAACATGACCACTGCTGGGCCCTCCACCGGCATGGCTGGACACAGGCCCAGTCCCCGGGCACCTCGAGAGCACCCCCTTCAGTGCCAGCCCCCTGCAGAGGCCTCGAAGCTGTCCTCAGTTCCCAGGGCAGCCATGACTTTCACCAGGCCCTGAGATGGGTGCTCTCCTCACCCCATCTCAGAGGAGGACAGTGATGCTCAGACAAGTTAAGTCAAGGTCCCACAGTACAAAAATGGGAGCTGGGCCGGGCACAGCGGCACACACCTCTGCAGTCCCAGCTACTCCGGAGGCGGAAGCAGGAGGACTGGCTGAGCCCAGGAGTTGGAAGCTGGCCTGGGTAACACAGTGAGACCCAAGTCTTAAATAAAGGGCTGGGAGCCAAGAGTGGTGACGCACATTTGTAATCCCAGTACTTGGGAGGTTGAGACAGGAGGATCACAGGTTTGTGATCACCCTCAGCAACTTAGCAAGGCCCTGTTTTAAAAGAATAAAATAGGACTGGGAGTGTAGCTCGGAGGTGGAATGCCCCTGGGTTAGGGTTAGGGTTAGGGTTAGGGTTAGGGTTGGGGGTGGGGCTGAAAGTCTGCCTCCCTGAGCCTCAGTATCTTATTCTTTCAAATGGGGATGAAACAGATCCTACCTCAGAAGGATCACTGTGGAGATGATGATGATGGTGGTGATCGGTACTGGGGCTTGAACCCAGGGGGGGCATTCTACCTCTAAGCCACATCCCCAGCCCTTTTCTTTTCTTTTTTTTTTTTTTTTTTGCGGTACTGGGGATTGAACTCAGGGACATTCTACCTCCAAGCTTTACCCTCAGCCCTATTTTTTATTCTTTATTTTGAAACCGAGTCTCACTAAGTTGCGGAGTGCCTCACTAGGTAGCTGAGGCTGGCCGCGAACCCGGATCCTCCGGTCTCAGCCTCCGGAATGCTGGGATTACAAGCGTGTGCCACCACGCCCGGCTTCATTTTTTATTTTGAAACAGGATCTTACTAGGTTGCTGAAGGTCTTGCTAAGTTGCTGAGGGCCTCCCAAATTGCTAAGACTCTCAGCCTCCTGAGTACTAAGATTACAAGTGCTTGATTAAATGATTGAACTGTATCAAGTGCTTGGGACACGGTTTACATTCAGTACATCAAGAGAGACCACAGTGTGGATTGGCAGCCTCTGCCTGCTTACAAAGTGAGCTTCCCAAGGAAGCAGTTTGCCTTTTCCAGAGCAAGGGATCCAGAGGGAAGAGCTCGCCTGTGCTGAGCGCCCACCATGTCCCTGGCACCTCCTGTGTGCCTGGTCCCCTGCGGAGCACTGCGCATGCCCTCCCTAACCTTCACAAAAGCAACTCAGGTGGACGTCATTATTATCCTTCTGCAGATGGGAACTGAGGCTCAGAGGCTGAGCACCTCGCTCAAGGCTCCCCTAGTCAGCGGCACTTGTAGGTTGCACCCAGGTCTTCTGTCTGTCCCACCGAGCTGGTGTCCTTCCTGCAGTGCCTCGTGGAGGTCGAAGGGGAACATACCTCTCTTTTCTTTCCAACATCACAGAGAGCATCCCTGCCCAGCGGGGCCCCAGTGAAGCCCCCACAGGTCCCCGGCATGTGGGCCCAGGGTCTCCGCCCCACTAATGCTGTGCCCGTCTCCCTTCTTGCCGTTTAAAGGCAGCGCTGTACGCAGCGCCCTACAAGTCTGACTTCCTGAAAGCGCTCTCCAAGGGGCAGAACGTGACGGAGGAGGAGTGCCTGGAGAAGATCCGCCTCTTCCTGGTCAACTACACAGCCACCATCGATGTCATCTACGAGATGTACACCAAGATGAACGCCGAGCTCAACTACAAGGTGTAGGTGTGATGCCGCAGACACCAGCAGACCCGGATCACTGTGAAGCAAGCCGGCGGGCCACCCCTGGCCTGAGTCCCCAGAGCGGCCCACAACCCAGCCGGAGTCTGCGGGGGACGCCCCTGGTTTTTTAAAAGTCTTTCTTTTTTTGGTCTATTCTAATGGAGCAACAAGTAACAATCCTCCTTCCAAACCTCCTTGAACTTCACAACCGCACTGACTGACTGGATATCTTCGTTTCAGTGTGCTAAAAATCAATTAACACTTCTAATAAATCAAGTCCTAGGGTTTTGTTTTTGTTTTTTTCCTCCATAAGGAGCCCAGCTCTGGGGGAATGGTCTACAAGTCCCTTATAGAGAAGCACGTGTCCTCATGAGGAGCCCGCTGGACGATGCTTTGGGTGTTTTAAGGACCATGAAGAGTTTGATTGGAAATGACGCAAGATCTCTACGGTGGCTTTTTTTAAGCACACTGGTATGTTCTTCTGTGGTTCAAATACAACATTGCCATTAGAAATCCTGTTCTCTGTCTTTTGCCAGACAGATTTTTTTTTTTAAATAGCTGAAACCAACCAGCAAGCCTTTAATGACCAAGGAGGCGTTTCTTTCCAAGCTATCAGGCATGGACAGTTGACCGAGGACAACGGTATTCACATTCTGCATAACCACTCTCTTCAGGGACAGCTTTTCCAACCTAAGAAACTACCTACTATGTGAATTTCTGGAGGGGAAGAGATGAGCCCTTCAGTTGCCGAGACCCAAGAAAACACCTCACTGCCTTAATTGTCTTTCCTGGCGCTTAAGAGAGCTCTATTTTTTAAAGTACATAAACCAAGCAACCCCACAAGAATTGATGTGTGTTTAAAAACCCAGTGAGGAACAATTGGTGATTTTTATGCAGAAACTAAATCCTTAATAAATAAATCTCTATTTTGGAATCACATCTCTGTGCTCTTTCAGTTTTTAGTTCTTTATTTTCTGCATCAGAGGGTATAACTAGGGAGCCTTATGCCAAATTCTGTAAGGACCTGTTTTCTGGTCTCCACGATTTAAAAAAATAGAACTAATTGCCACAATGAGAAACTGAGGAATTTCACATAAGAATCTTGGGTTTTCTCTTCTTTCCCCCTTCTCCTCCCTCCTCCTTCTCTTCCTCCTCCTCCTCTTCCTCCTCTTCCATTTTGTGGTGCTGGGGATCAAACCCAGAGCTGCATGCCTGCTAAGCAAGCACTTATCACTGAGTTACATCCCCAGCTCTATCTTCTGTTGAAAGACCAGGCTGCCTGGCAGGAGCTAAGAGATAACTGCCCCTTGGCTGGGCAGAGCAAGGGGAGGGGGGGTTGCATTTCTCATTTTGCCTCAGTCTCTACCCATCCCTGTCCCCACTCCACTCCACCCCGGTGCCTAGAGAGGGCCTAGAGCCGCAGGTGCGAAGCTGCACCCTGAGATGCGTTTTATTGAGTCACAGATTGCAATGAACCTCCGTGGAAGGGGAGGGGGCATAGGCAAAGATCTGGTGGCTTAACCTAGAGCAGGCTGTGCGTGCGTGTGTGTGCGTGTGTGTGTGTGTGCGCGCGCGCGTGCGCACATGCATGAGTGAACATGCTACCCAGGGACTTGAGGTTGACCTGAAAATTATGGAATACTTTCAGGCATTTTGTGCACAATCCAATCAGACACTCAGTTTGGAAGGCAGCCTCTGGCATGGCCAAGGGATGGAAGCCTGAAATAAGTTTTTTTCTTTTTCTACCTTCATTATATTTTCTAATATTTCTGATCCTAGGAATGCTACGGTTCTTCCTAAGCTCTAATTGCTTTTTAGAGTTTTTTCCCATTGGGTTTCCTAGAAACATAAAATCCTGCCAGCAAATTAAAACAATTCTATTTCTTTCGTTTCTTCCTATCTGTTAATACAATGAGACCAGGAGGGCCCTTTTTTGTGAAAGGGAGGGACTTTCCCAAGGCTGGTCCCCTTCAGTTCTGGCGCCTGCAAGGTCCCTGGGAACGTTTGGGGCTTTGACTCCAGAGACAAAGCCAGCAGTGCGCCTGCACCTTCCTGTTTCATTACTTGTCAAGGAGGAACTGAGTTTGGCCTGGGGTAGGGAAGAAGTAACACACACCAGTGTATACCAGGCTCTGCAAAAGTGTTTTTCATGCCTTTTCTCAGGATCTCCAGAGATGTGGGCATCAGGAGCAGCCCACTTACAAGGTGAGGAAATTGAGCCCCCTGTGGCCAGGTGTGGGAGCACTGCGGCTTCGCATCTGACTCCAAATCTCTCCACAGCTATGTTCACCTGGGTGCCAACTGACAGTCCGTGGTCCAGCAGACCTGCTGTCAGGGCATTCCTCAGGCTAATCCAAGACTGCACAGAAGCTCCAGTTAGCCCAAAAGTTTGGCTAAGATTTACTCACTTGTTGATTCTTTCCATTAAAACTCATTGAAGAAGCCGGGCGTGGTGGCGCACGCTTGTAATCCCAGCATTCGGGAGGCTGAGACCGGAGGATCCGGGTTCGCGGCCAGCCTCAGCTACCTAGTGAGGCACTCCGCAACTTAGTGAGACTCGGTTTCAAAATAAAGAATAAAAACTAGGGCTGGGGCTGTAGCTCGGAGGTAGAACGCCCCTGGGTTCCATCCCCAGTACTGCAAAAAAACAAAAATCAACAAAACAAAACAAAAAAATTCACTGAACCCGCAGGACACTAATTCAAACCTATTGTAATACACACCTGTCCACCCTCCAGAGCCTCAGTTCTGTGTAACCTGAAGGTCTTGCTAACACCCACCTCACTGGTGAGGCTTCCTTGAAATGTTACTACACGGCATTTGCAAAGCAATTACAGCAATGTTGGAAATGGAGTGAGCTGCTTTAGTAAATGTTAAATAAAACCTCAAGCATAAACCAGGCTCCGTGGCACATGCCTGTAATCCCAGTACGTGGGAGGCTGAGGCAGGAGGATTGTAAGCTGGAGATCAGCCTCAGCAATTTAGCGAGACCTTGTTCCAAAATAAATATAAAATAGCCGGGAGTGGTGGTGCACACTTGTAATCCCAGTACTTGGGAGGCTGAGACCGGAGGATCCAGGTTCGCAGCCAGCCTCAGCTAGTAAAGGCTCTCTGCAATTTAGTGACACCCTGTTTCAAAATGAATTAAAAAACAGGACCGAGGGTGTAGCTTGGAGATAGAATGCCCCTGGGTTCAATCCCCAGTACTGGGGTGGGGGGAAATATATATATATATATAGTTGGGGGTATAATTCGCAGTTCGCCCTGGGTTCAATCCTCCACAAAACAAAACAAACGAGCAAAAAGTCTGCAAATATTTATGTGATGGGGTGTTCGGTGATGTGATCAAGAATCTGGGTCTGTTGCCGGGCGTGGTGGCGCACGCTTGTAATCCCAGCATTCGGGAGGCTGAGACCGGAGGATCCGGGTTCGAGGCCAGCCTCAGCTATCTAGTGAGGCACTCCGCAACTTAGTGAGACTCGGTTTCAAAATAAAGAATAAAAAATAGGGCTGGGAGTGTAGCTCGGAGGTAGAATGCCCCTGAGTTCAATCCCCAGTACCGCAAAAAAAAAAAAAAAAAAAAAAAAAGAATCTGGGTCTGTTATTTATCAGTGAAATGTCCTTGGATGAATCACTTCGGCTCTGGGTCTGTTTCCTGGTCCATACAACGTGGAGATCCTAGCTCACAGTCGACTGGTAGGCGTTTACCTGAGTAATTGTCCAATGACGTAGTTATCGTTTGCAGGAGGCTAGGGAGGAACAGAAGATGGACAGCTCGCTTTGGTTCTGCTGGTTGACCGACGAGTTTCTGGTTTACCAGGTCCTCAGTTGCGCGCCCCACCGCCCCTGCGCGTGCGCACTGAGTGCATGCAGCTGCGGGGGGGGGGGGGCGGTAGGTGGCGCTGTCCGCACTGCGCGGCGGCGGAGCGCGAAGCCCCAGCCTGGCGAGGTGGGGGCGGCGGGGCGGGGCCACCTGCGCTCCCCGCCCTGCGAGCACACTACCCAGGCTTAGGGGTCCCTCTAGCGGGTGTTTGGGGTTCTGGCTTCAGGCCAGCCTTTAGAGGTCCTTCCAGTGGCTTTTTTTTTTTTTTTTTTTTGCGGTACTGGGGATTGAACTCAGGGGCATTCTACCTCCGAGCTACACCCCCAGCCCTATTTTTGATTCTTTATTTTGAAACCGGGTCTCACTAAGTTGTGGAGTACCTCACTAGGTAGCTGAGGCTGCCCGTGAACCCGGATCCTCCGGTCTCAGCCTCCCAAATGCTGGGATTACAAGCCTGCACCACCACGCCCGGCTCTTCCAGTGGCTTTTACTGCTACTGTTGCCACCTAACCATTTTTGCATTCAAGTCCAGGTCCTGTAACTTTGTAGCTGTGTGATTAGCACAATTCAGTAAAATAGGACTGAAACCCTACCTTCCAGAATGACATAAAATAATGTGGGTAAAACGCCTGACACGTGGAAGATGCTCAGTAACTGGCTTTTATTGGTGTTTTTACCAATTACAAGCGTGTGCCACCGTGCCAAAATTCAATTAGCATGTCCACATGTTTGTTCTCTCTCTCCCTCCCTCCTTTTTCTTTTTCTTTTTCTTTTTTCATTTATTTGGTTTTTTTTGTAATCATACATCTTTGTTAGGTACAAGATGATAAAGGCATATATGCACACATTTATCATTTAACCCCTTCCCCCATTCCCACCCTACTCCCTCGCCCTCCCTCCTTCTCAAGTTCAGTTTAGTAATTAACCTTGATATATTTGTGAAAGTACATCCTGTGCATTAGGGTGTTCCCCCCCCATCCTCGTCAGCAGTTAAGTCAACTTCTTTGCTCATCTAAGGTTTCTCCTTTTTCATCTGGAGTCCCTCTTATACCCCTTCTTCTCCCTAGCATCTGCATATCAGGGAGAACATATGCTTTTTAACTCTTTGTGATTGACTAATCTCACTTAACATAATGTTTTCCAGTTGCATCCATTTCCCTGCAAACAACATGATTTTGTTCTTTATAGCTGAGTAATATTCCATTGTGTATCCTATAGTTTTGTAATCCGTTCATCTGTTGATGGACATCTTGGCTGGTTCCATAGTTGGCAATTGTGAATTGTGCAGCTATAAACATAGATACACATGCGTCGGTCTGATAGTTTGGTTTCCGTTCTTTTGGGTAGATACCCAGAAGTGGTATTGCTGGATCATATGGTAGGTTCATTCCCATTCATCTGAGGATCCTCCATACTGTTTTCCAAAGTGGCTGCACTAATTTGCAATCCCACCAGCAACGTATTAGGGTTCCCACTTCTCCACACCCTTGCCAGCATTTGTTGTTGTCCGTGTTTTTTATGATTGCCATTCTGATTGGAGTTAGGTGAAATCTCAAGGTAGTTTTGATTTGCATCTCTCTGATTGCTAATGATGTAGAACATTTCCTCATACATTCATTGGCCATTTGTATTTCTTTTGTGAAGTGTCTATTTAGATCCTTTGCCCATTTTTTGATTGGGTTATTTGTTTTCTTAGCTGTGATTTTCTTGAGTTCTCTGTATATCCTAGATATTAGTCCTCTATCAGAAGAGTAGCTGGCAAATAATTTCTCCCACTCTGTGGGCTCTCTGTTGAGGTTCTTGATAGTTTCCATGCTGCACAGAAGCTCTTCAGTTTAATGTAATCCCATGTATTGATCTTCCTTTGAGTTGCTTGTACTTTTCACTGATGAAAAATGCCCTAGCCATGGTGGCGCACGCTTATAATCCCAGCATTCGGGAGGCTGAGACCAGAGGATCCGGGTTCGCGGCCAGCCTCAGCTACCTAGTGAGGCACTCTGCAACTTGGTGAGACTTGGTTTCAAATAAAGAATAAAAAATAGGGCTGGGGGTATAGCTCGGAGTTAGAATGCCCCTGAGTTCAATCCCCAGTCCCGCAAAAAAAAAAAAAGAAAGAAAGAAAGAAAGAAAAATGCCCTAGCAAATGTCTTGCAATCTGCCTGCTATTTTTCTCTCCGCTTAGATCTGCTGTGTGACCCTGGGTAAGTCACTTCTCCCAAATAGGCCTCAGTTTCCTCATCTTTAAAATCAGGATTAAAGCCGGGAATGGTGGCGCACGCTTGTAATCCCAGCATTTGGGAGGCTGAGACCGGAGGATCCAGGTTCACGGCCAGCCTCAGCCACCTAGTGAGGTCCTCTGCAACTTAGTGAGACCCTGTTTGAAAATAAAGAATAAAAAATAGGGCTGGGGGTGTAGCTCGGAGGTAGAATGCCCCTGAGTTCAATCCCCAGTACTGAAAAAAAATAAAATAAAATCAGGATTAGCTGGGTGTGGTGGCGCACACTTGTAATTCCAGTACTTGGGAGACTGAGACAAGAGGACCACAAGTTTGAGGCCAGCCTCAGCTACTTAGTGAGGCCCTCTGCAACTTAGTGAGACCCTGTTTCAAAATAAAGAATATAGCCAGGCGTGGTGGCACATGCTTGTAATCCCAGCATTCGGGAGGCTGAGACCGAAGGATCCGGGATCGAGGCCAGCCTCAGCTACCTAGTGAGGCACTCCGCAACTTAGTGAGACTCGGTTTCAAAATAAAGAATAAAAAATAGGGCTGGGGATATAGCTTGGAGGTAGAATGCCCCTGAGTTCAATTCCCAGTACTAAAAAAAAAAAAAAAAAGAAAAGAAAAGAAAAAAGAAAAACAACCAAAATAAAGGGCTGGGGGTGTAGTTCAGAGGTAGAATGTCTCTGGGTTCCATTCCCAGTACTGAAAAAAAAAATCAGGATTAGCTGGTTCAAAGTTCCTTGCCCCAGCTCTGACAAGCTACAACGGACAGTCTTAGCACTTCGAAGAGCTCCTGGTTTATATCTGTAATCCAGTGAAATCAACACTGTGCTTATGGCATCAAACAGGACCTCATGCAAAGCACTTAGCTCAGCACCTGGAGTCCAGAGGAGTGTGGGCAAGGAAGTAGACAGTGTTAACCCTTCATCAGCCCTTGATCTGAGATGATTGTCTGGAAGGCAAAGTTGTTCAGCCCTGTTTGCTGAGCACCTACTATATCCAAGGCACTGAGCGAGGCTCAGGGGACCCTAGAAGAAGGAGACAGGGAAGCTCCTACCCCAGGTCCAGTGGAGAAGATGCACAGTAGGCCCGAGTGAAGCATACAGTGAAGGAGCGCAGACAGGGAGACGGGGGAGAGGTAATTATGGAGCCCTGGTTTAGATGGAGGGCGGGTGTCAGGGAGGGCTGACGATGAGCTGAGATTTGAAGGGAGAGTAAGAACAGGTTATGGAATAAGACAAGCTCTGGCTAGTGCCAAGGCCCTGTGGCAGGAAAGGAAGCATTTGAAGGACAAAGGCGAAGGCAGTCAGAGCTTGGGGAGCAAGGGAGGATGAGGCTGGAGTGTTTGTTTTCTATTCTAGGAGAGAGGAAATCTAAGCCCTCATGAGTAAAACACCACAAAATCAATTTTCAGTTTCAAAAGTTGTGAGTGAGCCGGGCGTGGTGGCGCACGCTTGTAATCCCAGCATTCGGGAGGCTGAGACCGGAGGATCCGGGTTCGCGGCCAGCCTCAGCAACCTAGTGAGGCACTCCGCAACTTAGTGAGACTCGGTTTCAAAATAAAGAATAAAAAATAGGGCTGGGGGCGTAGCTCGGAGGTAGAATGCCCCTGAGTTCAATCCCCAGTACCGCAAAAAAAAAAAAAAAAAAAAAAAAAAAAAAGTTGTGAGTGAGCTGGGTGTGGTGGCGCATGCCTGTAATCCTAGTACTTGGGAGGCAGAGACAGGAGGATCTCAGGTTCAAGGACAATCTCAGCAAACTAGCAAGTCCCTGGTTCAAAACAAACAAAAATTAAAGATAAGGGTAGGACTGTAGCTTGGAGGTAGAACACTCCTGGGTTCAATCCCCAGTACCAAAAAAAAAAAAAAAGCTGTTAGCTAAAAGAGGCTGTGTCCTCCTGTGCCCCAGCCCCGCCTCTGCCTTTTCCTGGCTGTGGAGAGCAGTCTTCATCACAGTCCTCCCTCCAGAAAGGACTCATTCACCCTCAAAATCCCATACACAATTCCTGGCCCTCCTGGGCCGGCTGCCCACCGAGGGCCCCAGCTGGGAAGCCTGGAAGTATTCTGACGCTTCCAGGACCGGATGTCCCCACCTCAGTGCCCAGGCCGTGGTGGCCGGCCACACCCACGGGCTGCCCAGGAGACCATCTCAGCCTGGGCCCTGGAGGGAGGCTGTGCCCACGGCAACAGTCACAGGGAGGGGCTCGCCCAGCTGGCCTCAGGTTTCTGCCCCAGGTAGAATTCCAGAAGAGCCTCCACGAAGGCCGTCCTGGGCAGGGTGGGGCCTCCAGTCTCTGGGAAGAAGGCCAGCTCCTCACTGTCTCCTGTCTTCATGGTTCTTGGGAAAGGGGGGCACTGACTTCATGGCGACCCTGCTATCCACTCAGGTAGACTCCCAGAAGGAGAAAGACCACAGGGCCCTGCTCCTCCTCGGCTGCCCTCACCTCTGTGCACACTGCCTCTCCTGTCGCTGGGAGGGATTCATGAAGACAGAGTCTGCGGTGCCCAGTACACCGCAAGTGCTGCGTGGATGCACACGTGTTAGCCCCAGTACTCCCCCAGCCCTCTTTCCCCAGTTGGGTCTTCTCTGGTTTTCCTTCTCCACTGGCCGGGCTTGTCCTCGGCACTCACTGGAGAGAGCTGAGAAGGCCACGGACCCCTCCCACCGGTCCAGGAGGGTCTGAGCCTGATTCCCTCCTCCACACTGGCTGTGGCGGGTGGTACTAGAGAGGCTGGAGGCTGCACGTGGAGGAATGCAGATGATCCTGAGTTCAAATCCTGCCTGCACCACTGGCAGCTACCTCCTTCGACAAAAGCTTGTCCATGCAAAATGGGCAGGAGACTGCAGCGCACAGGGAGGGGGAGGGGCTGCGCAGGGCCCAGGGGCTGGCTGCAAGAACCGGCCTGGGGTGCTGCACCCTGCTCCGTGAGGCCACCTGCAGGACTGAGGGAAGGAAGGGCGCAGTGGTGTGGCGGGGAGGAGAGCCGTGCCCATAATGCTGGCTGGCTTCTAAACTCTGCAGGCCTCATCTGGAAAAATGGGAACACCGTGCCCACCGCGCGGGATTTGGGGGAAGGAAGGGGGAGCGCTGGGTAGCCTGGGAGCACTGGTGCCAGAGATGTGACTTTAGCCTTAGTGGGAGGAGCATGGCGTCATCTTAAGGGGACAGTCCTTCACAGAATATCAACGTTTCCGTCAACACTGGGCCTCGATCTTACTGTGAGCATGCGCTGTGATGTTTGCACAATGCTGAAATTGCCTAGTGGCAATTTTCTCAGACCACATCCCATGGCTAAGTAGCGCATGACTGTATTTACTGGGCAGTTACTCTGTTCAGTCACTGCCGGCCCTGGTAAGTACTTACCATAGTGTTTCATCCCCCCCAGCCCCACGGGTGGGGAGGTCACTGCCCCCGATTTACAGTGAGGGGAGTGAGGCTCAGAAAGGCAGGGGTCATCTGCCCGAGTTCACATAGCTTAGAAGCTTTTGACCCCAGAGACCACAGCCTTCTTTATAATCTTTATAACAGCGTCTTGAGATGTTTGCATATCATAAAATTCACCTTTCAATGCGATTATCAATGATTTATCGGTGAAAAAAATTTTTTTTTCAGTACTGGGGATTGAACTCAGGGGCATTCTACCTCCGAACCACACCCCCAGCCCTTTTTTTATTCTTTATTTTGAAATAGGGTCTCACTAAATTGCGGAGGTCCTCACTAGGTAGCTGAAGCTGGCCGAGAACCCGGATCCTCTGGTCTCAGCCTCCCAAATGCTGGGATTACAAGCGTATGTCACCATGCCCGGCTTCGGTGAAATTTTTATTTATTTATTTATTTATTTATTTATTTATTTATTTATTTATTTATTTATTTATTTATTTATCTGTGGTACTAGAGATTGAACCCCAGGGGATTCTACCTCTGAGCTACTCCCCCAGCCCTATTTTTTTTTTTTTGAGGTACTGGGGATTGAACTCAGGGGCATTCTACCTCCGAGCTACACCCCCAGCCCCTTTTTATTCTTTATTTTGAAACAGAGTCTCACTGAGTTGCAGAGTGCCTCACTAGGTAGCTGAGGCTGGCCGCGAACCTGGATCCTCCGGTCTCAGCCTCCCGAATGCTGGAATTACAAGCGTGCGCCGCTACGCCCGGCTCCCCAGCCCTATTTTTTATTCTTTATTTTGAAACAGGGCCTCACTAAGTTGCTGAGTCTGACCACAAACCTGTTATCCTCCTGTCTCAGCCTCCCAAGTACTGGGATTACAAGCGTGAGCCACCACGCCTGGCATATCTGTGAATTTTAGAAAATTTTTATCACCTAAAAAAGAACCCCCAAACCCTTTAGCCATCACCCTGGCCCCCAAAACCTCTCTTTATCCCTATGGATTTGCTTTTGGACACTTCCTATAAATAAAATCATACATTGTGAGCCAGGCATGATGGCGCACGCTTGTAATCCCAGCATTTGGGAGGCTGAGACCAGAGGATCCAGGTTCACAGCCAGCCTCAGCTACCTAGTGAGGCACTCCACAACTTAGTGAGACCCTGTTTCAAAATAAAGAATAAAAAATAGGGCTGGGGGTGTAGCTCGGAGGTAGAATGCCCCTGAGTTCAATCCCCAGTACTACACTGATCACTGCCATTGCAGGCCCATTGCTGATTCTGTGATTAGCTATAACTGGGCCCTGCATCATAAAACGCCTCGTGGCCTATGTCAGGGAGAGAGTGAATACAGTTAAATTACTAGTTATTAGGAAACAATATAAGCCTTTGGCCACATATGATGAGTCCATGATTTGACTCAGTAACAAGAACTAGTGGGGAATGAGATATTGAGGTGTCGCATCCCTTCTAGGACTTTCTTGAGCAAAAGTCCTCAGTCTTAGGCCTAAAGGTCAGCAAGGTTTCCAGTAACTAAACCAGGAGGTAGAAAGGAATTTCCACCACTATTATCTGCTTCAGTAATCTGCTTGCTGGGAATGCATAATTAGAAAGACAGAAAACCCAGAAAGGGTTGTCCTTACCATAAAGATGACTTTGAATGACCCTTTGCCATAAAGATAACACCTAATGACCCCACTGATGGTGTTGATTGTGTTGCTGTGTCCAAAGCACCTGATTTATAAAACAATGCAATGATTTTCCATACCCCCAACTCTGTAACCCAAAAGTGTAAAACTGGCCTACTCCAAAATTCCACATGACAGCCTTTAGGCTACTTGTCCGGCCAGCCGGCGGCCAGTAAATAAAGTGACCTCTTTGGCACACATACAAAAAACCATACATTGTTTTTCGAGGTTTATCCATGTTGTAGCATGGATCAATGCATTATTCCTTTTTTCCTTTTTATTATCAAATAATATTCCAGCTGGGCATACCTCTGCAACTTAGTGAGACCCTGTTTCAAAATAAAGAATTAAAAATAGGGCTGGGGGTATAGCTTGGAGGTAGAATGCCCATGGGTTCCATTCCTAGTACCACAAAAAAAAAAAAAAAAAAGAATTCCATTGTACAGTTTGTTTTGTGGTATTAGGGATTGAACTCAGAGACATTCTACCTCCTAACTATACCCTCAGCCCTATTTTATTTTGAAACAGAGTCTCACTAAATTGTGGAGGGCCTTGATAAGTAGCTGAGACTGGCCTGGAGTCTGGGATCCTCCTGCCTCAGCCTCCCAAGTACTGGGATTACAGGAGTGCATTGCCACACCCAGTTTTGTTGCCACTTTGTTATGACTAATGCTGCTGCAACCGGGAGTGGTGGTACACACCTCTAATCCCAGTTCTTGGGAGGATGACACCGGAGAATCGTAGGTTCAAGGCCAGCATCAGCAACTTAGCAAGACCCTATTTCAAAACAAAAAATAAAAAGGGCTGGGGGTGTAGCACAGACGTAGAATGCTTCCAGTTCCATCTCCAGTATCAGTAATGATGATGATATAATAGTAATGAGAATGCTGTTGTCACGTGGGCCCATTTCCAGTTCTCTTGACTGTTCCTCAGAGCGGGCTGCCGGGCCATATGGTCACTCTACGTGTGACATTTTGGGGAACTGCCTGTCTGTTTTCCACACCAGCTGCATCCTTCTCCATTCCCACCAGCGATGCAGCACCGGCTCCTCTGCTCTCTTGAGTCATGCCCAGCTGGCTGTGCTCTGCTGGGTTTGGGTTCACCCTCTCAGCAGTGGGGTCTCAGACAGGTGGCTTCTCGGTGGCCTTTGCCATAAGATTCTCTTCCTCCTAGGTTGCCAGCGGTGACCTGGCAGTCAGCTGTGTTATGCCAACTGTAAAGTGAAGTAGCCCGGTGCCCATCTGGCTCATGGGTCCCCCAGCACCTCGGCCTGGGCCTAGCATACAGGAGGCGCTCTGTAAGTGCAGGACCCCCCTCAGTGGAAGTGGCCAATCGGCCTGCAATACGGGAGCAGAGTAGGGCGTGCAGCCGGCCCTGCAGTGGCTCCTGGTGGCTCTCAGCTCTAAGGGCCTTGGAATTTTCCTTCTCTAAGAAGAAGAGCCCTTCCTGGCTGTGGAGTTGCCTGTCCGCCAGGTGGAGGCAGGGAAGTTTCACCAGCAAAGCCCGGCTGTGCTTCCCAGCAGAGCCCTGCTCATACTTCGAGAAGCCAGCTCGTGTGAGCTGGTGCCCAGGCTCGTACTGCACCCCTTCTTCCTGCTCATTCCTTCCCTGTGGCAGATCAAATTTGTAAAAATGTGGTAAAATACACATAAAAGTCTATTGTCAACGTGTGTGTGTGTGTGTGTGTGTGTGTGTGTGTGTGTGTGTGTGTGTTGCTGGGGATGGAAGCCAGGAACTCCAACATGCTAGGCAAGTGCTCTACCAGTGAGCCACACCCCAGCCCCCCTTAACCAGTTTTGTGTTTTTTTTTTTTTGTGGTACTGGGGATTGAACTCAGGGGCATTCTACCTCCGAGCTATACCCCCAGCCCTATTTTTTTTATTCTTTCTTTCTTTTTTTTGCGGTACTGGGGATTGAACTCAGGGGCATAGGGGCATTCTACCTCCGAGCTACACCCCCAGCCCTATTTTTTATTCTTTATGTTGAAACAGGGTCTCACTAAGTTGCGGAGTGCCTCACTAGGTAGCTGAGGCTGGCCTCGAACCCGGATCCTCCAGTCTCAGCCTCCCGAATGCTGGGATTACAAGCGTAACCAGTTTTAAGTGCACAGTTCAGTGGTCTAAATACATTCA
Organism: Graphiurus murinus; assembly: GCA_004027655.1. Taxonomy (NCBI): domain Eukaryota; kingdom Metazoa; phylum Chordata; class Mammalia; order Rodentia; family Gliridae; genus Graphiurus; species Graphiurus murinus. The sequence continues at coordinate 27,957 of PVLC010021376.1, forward strand.
TACTGTGTGACCATTACTACCCTCCATCTTCAGAACTTTTTACATCTCGTAAAACTACAGCACTACACCCAACAGGAATGCCATATTCTTCCCCAAAGCTTCATCAACCAGTGTTTTTAAAAAGTGCCTACTAGTCGGGCGTGGTGGCGCACGCTTGTAATCCCAGAATTAGGGAGGCTGAGACCGGAGGATCCGGGTTCGAGGCCAGCCTC